>JBCAUA010000021.1:1154311-1165412 GCA_038406235.1 Peronia verruculata | reverse complement strand
CTTCGTCTTATTTATCCATGGACCTGGATAATTCCATCATTGTGCTTCATTTGCTCCACAGTTAGCATGGATAATGGAAATTGATGTCAAATGCGCAGAGAGGGAGAGAGAGACAGAGCAAGAGAGAGAGAGAGAAAGAGAGAAAGAGAGAAAGGGAGAAAGGCAGATAGACAGAGAGACAAAGCGAGAAAGAACGCAAGAAAGAAAGAAAGAAAGAAAGAAAGAAAGAAAGAAAGAAAGAAAGAGAGAAAGAGAGAGAGAGAGAGAGAGAGAGATACTACAGATTATCTTCGACATTTCCAGTATGGACCAAGAAAAAATTTGCTAAGTCAGTGTACAAACTGTGGCCACCAGGAAAGCTGCCTCACACTAGTCAGAAAGAGAGCGCTGACGCACTGAACGACCATCTCCAATGATATAATAGTCTCTTGAAAATCACCTCGAGGGCACCGTCCAAGTCAACAGAAGGGCTGAGAGACAATAGAAGAACCAGACCGCAGTCATTACTGAGTGAGTCCCAGAGAACTGGGCTGAAATCAAGACACAAGCTCATGGGCAGACATAAAGGGTTTGAGTATTCGCCAGCATGACCAATAATACAAGAATTCCACATCACATAGCCAGCAAACGAAAACAACAAATACAATGTAGATACAAAGTAAGTGAAATAGTAAGTCGTCACTGATATTTCAAAAGAGCAGTATGAAATTGTTAAACAATAAGGCAAACTATTCTCCACTAAATGTTGTGACTTTCATTTGACGGGTTTACAGTATTGATCTCTCACTGGTGATCAATAAGACTGATAAAATCTGATGTGAGACCAGCTTCTTTCTGTTCAAGCTCATAAATGTTCTAGTCAGGATTCACATAGCAGACTCAGATTAGGCGTGTTCACATAGTTTGCAGGCAACTGTCGTCACGGTATAAATGTACAACCATCTTTTGTGCTAGCGGCTTTTGTTCAGTAAGACCTTCTCTATCTATGATTCTAGTAAAGATAGCATTTTATCATGGACATACATGACTTAATCAGTTCAACCTTGTGACCAGTGACACTTTACCAAAAGGTCAGTGGAAGGACGCTGATCTTTGAGGATATGGCCTTTTAACTGTAAAGAACCTGCAAGCAACATCAAGTGATCCGTGACAAATGCGACACTGACCAATAAGATATGATCAGTTCTAATCTAACAATCAATAGCACTCAGGAACAGAGTTATCCAATTCTTTGGCTGGGTAATTTCAGAGGTAAAAGCTAAACATCTTTCTGAAATCATCCTTACTGGCTTGGCAGTGTTTGAGATAATCAACTAAAAAAAAATCGATATATATAGACTATATGACATAATTATGACAAATCACAAAGACAAGACACACATGGTGGTCACTTCTAAACTGACCAAAGTAGAACATAGAACATTATTATGGCTATGTAATTTCTCAGTCTTGACCTGACATATATCTGAAAAATGCCTTTCCTAGGCTAGAACCAGCCAATCTTCGATGCAAGAGCTGACACTTTCCTTGTGAACATCTTGCTACTCAAACCTCAAAGGTGCACATACATTTTGGCCCGGGATGAGCAAATAGGTACACAAAGCAAATAAACAAAGACAAAGGCCTTTCTCTCTGGGGCTCTCTTTTTGTGTGCCGTGGAGACAGCTACGTGAAAGGTCTGCAAAACTGGCGAGTGATCAGGACACGAGGAGAGCACTCGGCTCAGCCCTTTATTAATGGCGTCGTTATAAAGTGAGGGCAAGAAACCGAGGCCCCTGCGCTACCAGACCTAATGGTCGCTCTTTGAAGTTTTACCGGGGATTTGATGGAAATGAATTGGCTGCGAAGAGACGAGTGCAGGGCTGGGACTTCTCCTCACCACCGCACGTTCCCGATGAGAGAGATAAGTTACGGCAGACATGCAAGGGAATTAACCATGTTTACACAAAGGGTCACAAGGTTGCCGTTCCTGCGATGTAAGACATGCCTCCTGGCGAGGGAACCACGGAGATGTCTTACCCCCCTTTTCCTCACCAGTTATCCCCCTTCCCACCTCTTCTTTCCTCTCAATACCGTGCTCGCTCTACGCCCATCTTTCTGGCCCTCAATAGCTCCCCAAGTAATTGGAATGAAATCTTTAATGCGCGTTCAAGATGGGGGTAAGTGCTCCCGAATTAACCGAGGGCGTTCAGAGGTGTGTCTGCTCCAGCTTGGCATAACTGGGTCAACGAGAAACGGGAACATAACAAGATCCCTTCAAACAGTAATTAAAAAATACAAGAAAAACAAAAGACAAGGTTTTTCCAGCTCAGATATTTTTCGTCCCGTTGGGACAAAAAGAGTTAAGAAAAAGAGCAAAGAAAATGAGGCTGGATGTTCATCAAGGCCAGCGTGTCAGGACATCTCTCACAATGACAAATTCTGGAGCCGATGATAGCAGAAGCAGCATAGACAACTACGTTAAGTCGTCTGAGAATGAAAGTGATCTATCCCTGATGTAAGGTGTTTAGAAATGCTGGAGGTCGAAATTTCACAGCCTTTTATTCTGTACCTGTAGTTTCTTAATTTGTTACCCTTAAGATGGGAATAAAGAATGGGTAACAGAACCAAATTGATATTTTTAGCCAGGCTTCTGGTTTTCTAAAAATAATTTCACCTCGATAAGGATTCAAGACAAAAAACCTGCCACGACCCACCTTTGTATCTTTTCAACCTATTCCAACCCCTCAGTTGTAATGAAAACAAATAGCAGAAAGTACAACGATAAACAGCAATCACCTCCTTAACCAACAGGTGAACTTTGTCATTTCTCTGCTTGGTATGCAGCTGGAGAAAACTCTGCCACGCTGCTCAGTATAACATTAGTTTGTCTGTCAGTCAGTCTGCCTGTCTGTTGAGAACCGGGTGGACAAAGGTGTGTCAAGAAGATTTTGTATTGTTTGTGTTGGGGTTTAAGGGCATACCAGCACGATAACTGCTATATTATTGTGCCTAACACGGTGGGTACATTTACAAGGTGTGATTTTGACCGAGATATGTAAATAGTACTACCAGGACAGTGGATTATCCTGCTGTTTTGGGGAGCTCATTAGCAATACGATATTAAAATTCAATACGTCTCCTAGTGATGAGCCACGGAACCGATGATTTTATTGATAAGGACAGTGTGAAAGAAACGGCAAACATAAAGAAAACATTTTGCATTTACTATGGACAATCTATCTGTCATATTCCAGTCCAGCCATCTCCGCCATTATGGAGGCGCTAGTTCTCACCATGATAATATGAAATCCTTGACACACGTACACAAACACAAACACACGCATACACACACATTCCAACAAATCAGGCTATGGAATTACACACTGTCAAAGTGACGTTTTCTCAGCTGATTCCAATTTGGGATATTTTGTCAATTCTGTGGGAAATAAAAGACAGAATAGTTGAACTCCCCAAACAATGCTGAAGTAAATGAAGCCGTTCCGTTCTATACACGTCTTTCAACCTCCTGATGGAGGTTATCTCGAAAGTTAAATGAAGACAAAAACAAGGTCAGCATTAACAATTAATACGAAGAGCTAACACCAAAGGATTTGGAACTGGGCAGTAGGGTCAAGGATAAGTGGATTTAGATTAACATAAATGATAACAAGGCAAAGAACAAAGCCAGCAAGTAGACTCATTGATGGTTTAGGACAATCGATGGAGATGCAAATAGTACAATTAACCCTAGAAGTGTCAAGGGCCAATCTAGTGTTGAAAACCTTGATGGTTCAACCACAAATTGGAATTAGCGTTTTGATAGTAGACGTTGTAACATTTTTACTAGATGCTCGACGGTCTTATATTGTTTTTACAGCGACATTATCGCCTCTTGAAAATGAATAAAGTTTAGAAATCGGACACTTCAAACTTTTACTGACATTTTTGAGTTAATGAAAGATAGTGAGTTCACACGGCCGGGCTTGCAAAAGTTGTCTAGCAGGGTAATGCACAATCATAAATAAGATGTGAATTCAGCGGTGAATTTTGCATTCCAGTGGATTTCGGGAGTGGTAACTAAGAATATAAGGTCCTTCTAAATGACGTCATCTGAGGATGTCACAGCGGTGGCCCCGCCCAGTTCTGCTGTCTGTCTGTCTGTCAGCGCGGCAGGCAGGCGTGCGCATAGGGTGTGTTATTTACTACACGGGTGGTCAAGAACTGCATTTGGACTTGAATTTAGCGAGTGCATTTCTCAAATTACATCAGATAAATGCTTCAATCTCATTATCTACCCCCCCCCCTCCCTCCCCCTTCTCTCTATCTCCCGTCACCATGCGTACTCAACCCATCTCATGAAAGTTAAGTTTGGCTTCTTGTCATGTCACTCATGCAGATATACATTTAAACATGAGTGCATAGAATAGAATACAGAGTCATTTAACAAATAAACATACAATCAGACTTGTGGACAGATGGACAGTACCTCCATTATTATCTTCATCAATACTATCGTCAATACGAGCACGGCATTGGTGTACATTCTAGCTCACATTCCAGCGATTACGAGTGCCGTGTTTTCTTCATCCCCGTGAAGGCGAGTGCATTGTCGAATTCGTGTCCATTTGCCCATGGTATGAGTACGTCAATCATACGGACATTCAGCTATCAGTCTCAGGGGCGGGCCGAGGAACGAAACCTTCTCTTGTAATTTTCCCATTTAACTGAGACCAGTCAGGTAATGAATAGATTACTCGAGCAAATTCATCCTGAATGGTTCATCTTTGTGGTGATGTTCTTACAGGGCATTAGCAAAGGAGAAGAAAAAAAAAAAAGCCAACAACAAGGAGAAACGCAGGCAAGGAAAAACAAAAGCGGATGGCTTGGGGAGGGGGGGGGGGGAGGGGGAAGGTAAGACACAGAAAGAGAACGTTTGTGGCAGGGCAGGCTGAGAAGTCGGTGGAGCTTCTCAAAGATTGATGCTCAGGACGCCAAAAATGAACCTGTTCCCACCTCCAGGACTGATAGAGCCGTGCCTGACACTGAACACATGGCCCGCAGCAGAAATTGCCTGCAAGAGTTTTTGGTGGCTTTTCCCCGGCTTTAATTCTCCAATGGCCAGGGATGGCGCAGTCGTGAAGCGAAATGAATTACTTAGAACGACATTTTCTGAGGATTTTGAATGATGTAGAGGAATGCGGGTTGGGCGTAGAGACGGGCGGATGGGGGATCGACTTGATGAACAATGAACAGGAAAATGAACAAGTTGATGGTTTGATGGCCTTCACAAATTTCACTTTCGTGTAAATGGGTGTGATTATTCCGGTCTATAACTGCAGTAGAATAAATGGAGGTAGTCCAAAATGGTCTCTATGGGTAATTAGGCACAATGTAACGGGAGGTTCCCAGCTGGTTCCAGGACGGAGGATGCAGATGGGCAGATAATTGAATGGAGTACAAATGAGACATTACAGTTGGCGAACAAACCATGAGCTAAATCCTTCCTTCAAGCTCTCCGTTTTCCCCAAGCTCGCATTTCGAGTAACAATTCACTCCTCTTAGAATCATTTGAGCCGGGCTCATAGACCTGTTTACATCTTCATACATGATTGATGCACGGAAAACCCCGACTTGGAAAAGACAACTTAATGTAGAAATGGGAGAAAAATATGAGGCTTACCGTTATTATAATCTACCTGGAATGCAAGGCCCGGGACATTCATATGAGGGAAGAGGTATTTTCCACATAGATCCAGGCAGGGCAAGTGCTCCTAATGATGAGCCCAAAGTGGAGATGTTTACTCTCTTAGGTAAACACATCCAAGAACGGGCGGATAAAAAAAAAATGTTTACACAATAAAATGGGATTGACTGCTCAGTGATTTTCGAAATTTTGGACCAGGGGGTGGAAAGATGGGGACAGCATGGACTGTGGCAGATAGTTTGAAGTGCATGAAGTGTCTATGGGGTTTGGAAACTGAGCTGGGGATGCGGTGACTCTCTGGACGGATGGGGGAGGTAGGGGGAAGGAAGGAATGCAAGAGCAGTGTTCTCATGCCTGTGGTTGGACTGCTAGTAACATCAAGTGATTTTGTTCCGTGGCTAAATGGCACTTGTATCCCAGGCAAACTGCGGCTAATCTTGTCAGTTCCACATCGGCATCGAGCCGTGCTTGTGACGAGAGGTGATTCTGAAGTGTTGCGGGAGAGAGGATGTTGGTCGACTGTGGTAGGTGCTGACGAAGGAGGAGAGGAAGAAGAATCTGGAGGGGGGGGGTTGAGGGGAGGTAGGGTGGATGGATTTGCTAAGAGGAATGGATGCACAAACACTGGAGAAAGTTAATTGGTTGATCTGCTGTGTTGACGTGCTAGAGCGGAGACTTCTTAGCGCCGTCTCCACCATTCTGGAACTCTCGAACTCTCAGAAGACACTCGCAGCCCTTGGGAGACCCTCAAGCAACACCGCCCCTAGCGGCAGCCAGATAGGAACTTGGGCTTTTCACAACGTTTTCAGCAAAACAAGTGAAGTTTTTAGCACTACAGCGCCGGATTGTTGCCTCTCCAAGCTCCTCGTGCATCACCACTGACAATTTAAACCTGAGGGAGGCTGCGACCATCTGGAGTTTTTTCCCCTGGCTATGCCAACCTCTTGGGATATAATTTGTTCCCGAAATTGCCCCGTGTCATCAATTTCTGAAGTAGGAATCGCTCGATGCGAGAATAAGCAGCCCAGGACACCTATGAAATTAATTTACCTGTGACACAAATAGATTTTCAGGTTTCGGCTCGATGTAGGTGAGCGGTGAGGATGACGTCATCTGGTGATGTCACACTGGTGTCACATCTGTGACCACGCCCTGGTCTGTTGTATATCTGTCGTTATGACATCAGCTGCCATCTTGTAGAGCAATCACAAGGCTGGTACCTCGGTCTGGCCTTACGGAGGCTGTCGATTCCTGTAGAGAATAAAAAATGCTGTATCTCCTGTAGCCTTTGCCTCTGCTATCACCACCAACACCTTCATCTCATCCAATTGTCTTACAGTTCAAGACAATGACTGCCACAGAGAACTCATGATACGCCAGTTAACTAACAAGTACGCAAAAATAACTTTGCTGAAGTGGAAGAAAATATCGAGAGTGCCAAAATTTGGAACTTATTTGATTCTTCCTGGGGCGACTACCATCGTCTTCATCATCTACATCATCAACAGCAGCAACAACAATAACACCTTTACCACTTTTACATTGAGACTATTGGTTATCATAATATTTCCTGTTGCTATCATTATTGTTTTCTTTATAGTCATTGTGTATAGCATCTCATACATTTCTGTACAGTATCTTTCTTATCATTCATTGTGTTTGTAAAAACTCTCTCATTTTTGGCTAACGTACCAACTCAAACAGTCAGGTGGAAAGTAATGAGTGTAACCAATGGAAACAAACGTGGATGAGGTTTAATCCTTTTTTTGTTTTGTTTTGTTTTGTGCCAAATAACCTGTAGTTCTGGAAAACATTAAATATTTGGTTTGCGCTGTTTAAATATTTCGACGCTTTGTGGACTGCATTAACCCAATGATGTCTCGCCTCCAGTCAAAATGAGTTGTTAGTTGCCAGGATCGAACAGAGAAATTGAAAGTAGTGAGGGTGACCTGATATCGATGTGGTGCGAAATATTGCAGAAATTTAGAGAACATTGATCTTGAATTTAAAAATAAAAATAAAAATAAATAAATACATAAAAATACTGCTTTTATAGGCTGATTATAAATATATCAAGATGTTGTCACTGAGATGAATATCCATATTTATATGATACATTGTTCATTTTTGTCAATTTTTCTTCTGATTTCAGCCAATACCGACGGTCACTTTCTGTCTCTTCAATCTGCAAGCCGGCTGAAACAGTTTCTCACCAAATGAACGTATATAAATTAAGTTTTACAAAATAATAATAAATTAGTCTGGTGATGACATATGTCCCGATCTGACCGGCTGTGCGACAGATTAGTTTTAAAGCAAATTTGTCCATAGACCTACAGTCTGGTTATATCCACCTGTTATATATTATTTATTTCATTACAATAAGGTTTTTTTTTGGGGGGGGGGGGTTGTTTGTTTAAATCTTATTTCAAAATTTATTGCTGCTAAAGGGGACACAATGTGGAAAAGCTGACATGGTAAAACATTGGTTGTCGTTCTTCACAGTTCAGTCATTCCGTGGCAATCTGATCTATCCCTAGTTGGGCAATTTGCGGAAACTTTAAGTTTGAGACATAGTTCTATTTGAGTGCTATAATATAGACAGGTGCAGTACAAAATCAGCTACGTTGGGGGAGGAACAAAAATGTTAAACATTTAACAATTACCGGGAAAATAAAAAACTGAAAATAGAAAGCAAAGTTGGTGGAACGGATAGTGATGATATAACGTCTAAAAACTTACAGAGCTGGCAGTCTATCTCAGTGATAAGGGGAAGGAAGACACAGAAAGAGAATTATCAAATAGCCTATTAGCAGCATGCGTCAGGTGTGAATTATAACCACAGATTAGATAATTCTAAAATTAAAACCTATCTTCAAACAATTGAAGAAAATTCGTGATTTTAGAACGAGGAGGCGAAATCACCGCACCCAGGACCTAGCAAGACATTTAATGCCTTTGGCATAGCTCTCTGACACTTTGAAATGTACAGGCTCTCAGTTTTAAACTTCATAGGGTTCTTGCTCACTCGCTCATCTCTTTGAAACTTGAGTGAAGGAGCCTCTACTCTTACATCGTTAAATTCTTTGAATCCCAGGCCTTTTTTTTTCTTTTTAAAGACGTGCTCCATAATTTCGTTTTTTCTTTCTCCCTCAGAGGTGGCCGCCTGCCGGTGTTTCAAAGCAGAGCTGATTCTGTCCAGGTTTGAGCCATTCAATGTCTTCACATTGTTCTCGTGTAATCTGACAGAACAGTTTTATTTTATCCTGGGAAAGCTGCTTCGAGAAAATCACGATCTAGTTTTGCCATTTTTTTTTTTAAACATAATTCCATTTTTGTAAAGAATGAAGCGACCATATTTTCTTTCTTTCTTTCCTTCTTTTCTCTCTTTCTTTTTTTCTTTCTTTCTTTCTTTCTTTCTTTCTTTTCTTTCTTTCTTTCTTTTTCTGGCTTTTCCACCCTCCTTTATTTGTTTTTATTTGTTTTTTTATTTTGCCTTTCTGTTAGTCTTGCTTTCTATCTCTTCTTCTTTCCACGTCCTTGGATACATAGGTCTATATCTTTCTTTCTGATTTCTTTTCATTTTCTTTCTTTCTCCCTTCTCTTTTTTGTTTTTTCGTTCTTTGTTTCTTTTGTTTTGTGTCCTCCTTTATTCTTTTGTCTTTCCTTTCTATTTTTGTTCCTTTTTTTTTTTTCTTAATCTTCTACTCCTTTTCTTTTTTCCTGGTTCTCTTTTTTATGTATTCTTCTTTATTTCCGTTTTTCTCTCTTTCTTTGTTTCTTTCCTTTCTGTTTTTTCCTTTTTATCTTTCCTTCATTTCTTATTTTTCTTTCTCTCCTACACTGCCACAAACATCTAGTATTTCTCCACCACCAAGCATTCCTTTAGTCAGGTTATATCCTTTTGATAGGACTTTAAAAAATCTTGTTCTTTTCACAGAACTGCCAGTATTGGAGAACTCCTTTTCTTTTTATGCAGAACACGATGTTCTCTTTTTGCTTCACACCTGTAGTTATGTTAGAGTGAACTCCAAGCTCACTAATCTTTGGTCTAGACGCAATGTTGTTGACATCGAGAGCACGCGCTTCTGTATCTTCTTTTCCTAGCAGCTGTGTGACGTAATTGTCTGTCCCTCTCGAAGGTGGTGTCTCGGTGTCTCGGTGTCTCGGAGTCAAGGTGTCTCAGTGTCTCGGTGTCTCGGTGTCTCGGAGTCAAGGTGTCTCAGTGTCTCAGTGTCTCGGTGTCTCGGTGTCAAGGTGTCTCAGTGTCTCAGTGTCTCGGTGTCTCGGTGTCAAGGTGTCTCAGTGTCTCAGTGTCTGGGTGTCTCGGTGTCTCAGTGTCTCGGAGTCAAGGTGGGAGGTCTGAGCTACTGAGTGACTCACTCACTAACTTATTTACTCAATCATTGGGTGACTGGATAACTGACTGACTGGCTTATTTAGTCTTTGAGTGAATGATTGGATTGAGTGGTTGTCTGATTTACTTACTCATTTAATCAATCATTGGATGGTAAGATGATTGGCTGGCAGACCTATTCAATCATTGAGTGATTCGCTGACTGATTGACATATTGACCCACTGACTCACCACCTGACTCAGTCAATCATTGAGTGATTGGCTGACTAACCGATTGGTTGACTCGCTCATTTGGAAAAGAACCTGATGGCGCCTTCTGAAAATTTTCAATTAAGGACCTTTATCTTTCTGCTTTGGTCTGCTAGGCAGGTGCTTTCTCAGTCAGTCAGTCAGTCAGTCAGTCAGGCAGTCAGTCAGTCAGTCAGTCAGTCAGTTATTTAATAATTCAGTCCATCAGACATCCAACCAATCAGTCAGTCACTCCGTCAGACAGGGATGCAGTCGTTCAGTTAACCACTTAGTTTCTGGAGGTAAATTTCAAATGTCGATGTTTGCCCCAACATGGTCCTTTAAGAGGCAAAGACGTGAAAACCACTGAAAGTCCTTAGCACAAACTCAATCATCAAAATGATCTGACTGTCCCATGTGTCATACTGTGGAAAGTCCAATCGGCAAGGGTTTCAGACAGTTTGATGACTCCTCAATCTCAAAACTAGTAGGCTGCGTATAATGTTTATTTCTTTCCACACCAGTCTTTGTTCATCTCTGTCAATGTCTTGTCTCTATTTTCTTGTTGTTCGACCATCCATCCATACATCCCCATGTCCGTATGTCCATCCATCCATCCATTGATCCATCCATCCATCCATCTATCCAGCTGATCAAGTTATAGATAATTTATAAATCGTCTTGCCCATAAAATTAACTGCCTGTACATCATAACGGAGGGGAGTGGAGCGTGGAGGGTGATGAGGACTCCTTTGGGTGGATAGATAGATAGATAGATAGATAGATAGATAGATAGATAGATAGATAGATAGATAGATAGATAGATAGAT
>JBCAUA010000021.1:1127353-1141646 GCA_038406235.1 Peronia verruculata | reverse complement strand
AAGTGAAAATCGATAGCTAATGAAATCAAAACATACAATCAATGACGGCATTCAAGAGGGTACATATAGGTCTTGATTCTAGTAAAAGATGGGGGTTCCATTTTAAGCTAGAGGTCTGATTTTTTCACGAAACATTACAATCACTTAAGCTTAGTGCAGTCAATAAGAAACCCTTCTTGGATTCTTTAACATAAAGGGGTAACTTAATGAAAAGACAGCCTATAAATCAATGTCGACACTTTTACAAATGATTTACTGGAGTGCAACAAAAATGGAGAGCACTAAACTCTCTCTCTTTTTCTTTTGTTCTCCCTCTGTCTCTCCCTCTGTCTCTCTTCCTCACTCTCTTTCTCTCTCTCATCTGCCTGCATTGAATTCTGCCCTGACTTTACGGATAAAATATCAAAATATCAAAATCTTGCTTTCAGAACCTTTAAAATACATTAATTTTTTTTTGTTTCACATCCCTTTTGAAACCCCTTTCCTAATAAAATCAGCGACCATATTACATAGCTGTTCATCTGCGCTTCTTAGTTAAATGGTAGTCCTGCAAAGAATACTGATACAAACTGCACCAATCGCTAATCTGTATGAAGATTCAAAGCCATACTCTGTTGATTGAAAGGAAAGCATATTATTATAATGTCACCAAACCCATTTCCATTTTGTGTTTTGTAGTCACCACTGCTTTTCCGATCACTAAAACATTTAGTTGACGAGTTGGCCGGGACTCAAACTCAAACCAATGGGTCTTGAAAACGATTTCTTTATTAATTTCTTTTGTTTTGATCAACTGAGACGCATCCTAAATATGACCAAATGAGCTCATGAAAACTCGCAAACCACAAACTCTCGTCCTGATGAAACCTCGCAACCCTCCCGTCCGCTGGTTACGTGGTTTTATCACGACAAAAATAATGTAACGAAATCTCGCATCCCACAGTATAGCCTTATAAGTTATATATATAAGTGATTTCTTAATAGTAATCAAGTTTCAAAAGTGTTTTCATATATCTCTAGCAAGTTTGGTCCGTGCAGACCTTATTGTTCAATAATAAATCAGTTTTTTGTCTCTCCTGTAAAATTTTCCTTTTGGTGGTTACGAGGTTTCATCACTTCACCAGCGAAGTTTCATTTAATGGTTGGAGAGGCCAAAGTGAGAGCGGCATGTCACTGTCACAGGAACTGCAGCTGATCGATTCGATTTATAGCACACAACAAACTGATGTTGTTAATTAAGGAACAGACAGTAAGTGATACGTGCACCATATAAGTATTGAAGTATGCAAGGATTATTATGCAGTCGGAAACAGCTCAGTGCCATAGTTAAGAAGGGGGCTGCTTTTCATCAAAAATGCATTTTTCATCCTTTTCGGAGGAGACAAAATAATACATGTATGCTAATTGAAAGGTGCGAGAAAGTGCATGAAATTCTATTTAAGTGAAACAGGAAACTGTTGCAATGACATTTACTTTATCGGAGGAGGACACAAGGGGAGGGGGAGGGGAGGGCAAAGATAGGTACCGGTAGTGTTATGTTATGTTCTATATACGTCTTTCAACCTCCTGATGGAGGTTATCTCGACGGTTCACGCATGCCGTTAAGTTATTATGTCCTTGTGTTGACGCAGGTTGGTGATAGGTAGTGTGAGCATTTTTGTAAAAACTTTATTTCATTTGGACTGGAGATCAGTAAATATTTGATGAGAAGATTTTTATTTCTCTGGTGTGTCGAAAAATCTCTCTTTTCTACTTTTTAGACTGTTTTTCATCTAACTAAATATTTCATTATCTGCTTGATCGACTTTTGAGAAACGTAACACGCACTTAAGCTGAACAGGAAATCGCGTTGTTCAAGGAATTGGCAAATCACTGTCGCTATTGATATCACTCACTTTTTCTGGTTCTGGTGATCAAGCTGGCATCAAGTTGGTCAGAACAGCTGTTTCTTTATTTCTGTAACTTTACCACATAGCTTTGCTGCAGCGAAAGAGAACAAAAAAAAAAAAAAAAGAAGAAGAATAGGAGCGATAGAACGACAGAAAAAAAAAGAAAGTTAAAGGTAAAAATATAAAGAAAGAAAGAAGAAAAGCAGAAAGAAAGAAAGAAAGAAAGAAAGAAAGAAAGAAAGAAAGAAAGAAAGAAAGAAAGAAAGAAAGCCAGACAGAACAATAAAAAAGAGAGAAAGAAAGATATGAATGCATTAAAATTTGTACTATGAAATCGCCTCATTTTTACAGCTACGTAGTACTTATGATTTTCTGAGCACAGACACCTGGGCAACCCCCGAGACCGTGTGATGAAAATGTATCAAGGGATATAATTAGAATTATTGTCTGGAAGAGTTACTATACATTTGTTTATTTCCCTTGCACAGAATTTTTTCCGCTTTTCTGCTCTAAGGCCTGAGGCAATCTCGTAATGCGAGCGAGTATGTGTAATATTTCTTTGATTCAAACCCTAGATCTTCCCCCATCCCCACCCCTCCTCATTTTTAACCTTCCTCTCTCTTTCACTCTCTCGTCAATGTTTTCCAGTTCTGGAAAGTATGTGTGAACAAAACTGCTCTATCAATTCATTTGAAATTGGACTTCATTACTTTTTTTGTTCTCAAAGGCTGAGATGTGAAAGTAGGAGTATTCTGTTATAGAATGTGCAAACCATCAGTTATCACACTATTATAAGAGATTTTATATTGAGCCACTGAAAACCAAGTGAGGAAAAAAAGTGGAGTTTTAAAATAAGAGTTCTCATTGCCATGAGGTTTGAGTTGCCATTATTCTCACGCATATAGCAACAGCATTCATTGTTTTAACTGGAAAGATAAGTAACCAAGGATTCTTTACAATTTGTTATTATTATTATTATTTGGTTTGTCTGACAGTTGTGCATATTGTAGGTGTGTATACATTTGTGTGTGCACATGTTTGTGTGTCTTTGTGTTTGACTGAACATCATTTTTTTTTTTTTTTAAAGTTTATTTTTATGTTTACTTTACACACCTATAGACCAAAGGTTTATTATGAAACAAATTACTAAAAATGATTGTGGTTGAGAGAGAGAGAGACAAACAGAGAGTGAGAGAGAAAGAGAGCGAGAGTAGGAGGAAAAGAAGGACAGAAAATTTTAAGAAAAGAAAGAGAGTGAAGCAGAGTATAAGAATGTTTCTTACATGTGTAACGGAGGCAGACAGAGGCGTGGCTGGACTTGGGGTGGTGTTTGTGTTATCACTATCAGTTAAGTCAGTGACGAAACCAGTCTGGAGTGACAAAATAAGTCGAGGAAGAGGAATAGAAAGAGAGCAGGAATAAAGTGAAGGAAAGAGAAAAGGAGACAAAGACAGAAACAGTGAAAGAGAGAATGAATGACAGAGTGAAAGAATAAAAAGAAAGAAAAACAAATGAAGAAAGAAAAGAAAGAAAGAAAGAAGAAAGAAAGAAAGAAAGAAAGAAAGAAAGAAAGAAAGAAAAGAAGGAAGGAAAGAAGGAAGGAGGGAAAGAAACAAAGTAAGAAAGAAGAGAGGGAGGAAGGAAATAAAGAAGAAATGTCTTTACATGATACTGATGTATCTCTGTCGTCTTCACTACTATCGTTACCCACATCCTCTACTGCCATCATCATTTTGTGCACAACCACAGCAATACAGACAACTTGTCTATGAAATTACATAAGAATGCATACAATCTATGTGTGGTTGACAAATCGTAACATAAAACCCAGTCTAGGACATATATTCTGATTAGTTCATTTGTGTACGATACCCTCGATTTGTCCAAAATCCAATTCACAAAAAAGACAACAAGAAAAAATCAATTTCAATGACCTCTGAAGATGTTGGTTATGTTTTTTGTCTGATAGTTTTAATGGATGGTTTGAATGAATGTCATAATTATAGCAACACATTAATTACAGATGAACATAATTTATGCAACACCCAACCAAAGTACACCAGAACATAAACAAACATATACATGTAGACATATAAAAAAAAAAAAAATTAAAAATTAAAAACATATACAAAATACAAAATTCCAGGGATACACAGGGTCAAGTAAAATTGCAACTTTGTTATCTGCTTACTTTGAAATAACTGACTCAGACTTTCTGACAGACATTTGAAATGAAATGTTCAGTATTAATAATACAGTCTAATGTGAATGTTACTAACTGATATCTAGTCGTTAATTTCTTAGTTCATTTGATGCAGTGAGATATCAAATTAATGTCTCAATGGATCACATTAAAAAAAAAAGAAAATGCTGAATATCAAACCAGATCCCAAAAGAGCCATGTTCATATTCTTTTAAGATCTTACAAGTTTATGATTTATTGCAAAATAAAACTAAGGTTTTCTTTATTGTTACAAGAAATGTACTATTTGACAGAAATATAAAATGTGAATTTAGAAAGTATAGACCCAAACTAAAAGAAGAACATGGATTTGACAGAAGGCAATCAAAAACAAATACGGTTAAAGGAGAAATAGAAAAAGAAGCTCATGGAACAAACAGTAGATCTTGTACATTAAAAAAAAAAAAAGATCTAAACAAAAATGACACAGAATAGACACATTTTGGAGAGTGAAAGAAAGAGAGCCATTGAACGAGAGAAAATTCTCCACACTCTGATCACTTTTTTCCTTCAGTAGAGTGCACCTAGTAAAACATGAAAAGCACAGCAAAATGTAAATGCAATGTCACTTTATCTTCACATAATGCTAAAGGAAAGCTCTGAACTGTAAAGCTGTTGCTTTACAATATGTACTTAATCAGCTGTATCAAAATAAAGCCATAATGCAATGTAATTCCAAAATAGAATTAGAACCGTCTTGTTACTAAAGTATTATACCTTAATGAAGTACAATGTAATAACACAGATGGTAGGAAATTAATATACAACAAGTGGACAATAATGGTATCCACTGATTTTACTAGAAAACAACCAAACCAACACACAACAAATAGAAAACAAAATTGTAAATCAGAGATTGATTTGAAAGGTCCTTCTCACAATGCCTTCTTGTCAACCCTTCTCAGTCATCAGCTAACTCCAAGAAAGTAAACAATTTGATCAGGTGAGTCAAACTCAGACTTACAGTTTAAAGCCAATTTTCAAAATAAAACTTTCTTAAAGAATAATGTTTACAAAATGATGCTCCATTGACCAACAGAGTGAGAACAGATGATAGTTAAGAAATGATGTTTGAAGACAAGGACAAATAAATAAATTTCAATATCATCCACATGTTCACATCTATAATAACAATAGATCTACATGTACTTAACTTCATGTCATCTTTGTGCCATTATCATTCTGGCAAATGAAAGGCTTAAACAAAAAACAAACAAAAAATAATTCTGTGGCCTAAGTGATTGTGATAGATCTACATATGAGATGACCACAATGAAATCAGGGCGCTTGTCAAATGCAGGCGATGTTTTTCAACAGTGAATTAATTTTTAACGTAATTTTTTTTTCCTTCACAAAACCCTTCTATATCAATCTAAAAATGTCTTTCAGAGTTAAATTTCCTGAAATAGATTGAGTAAAAACCCCAAAATTGTAATTTAGTGGCACGGCTCAGTGATGATAAAAAAGGATTAACAAAAGTGATTGGCTAATTCCTCACTATTTTCAGTTGCAACAACATGTCACCCCCATCGTCTTTGATTGCCTATCTCTAATTCTTAAGGTAGAACCAAATTTTTTCACACACAGAAAGGGAACTGAATAATCTTCATAGTAATATCAATAAACTCCATATGCTCAAAATCTGACAAGCGCCTGATTTCTTCGTGTTGCGTCTCATATCAGTTCTAGAGGTGAATTGCAGGAGTGAGGTATGAGTTATGAATATGTTTCCAAAGGTCTGAAAGGGTTAATGTTTCATTTTCACCTCTGGCTCTCCAGCCCAAGCATAACTAATTACCTAAATCATTCTAGGTTTTATATGATTATAGTTGGTAAGTTCCAGCTTCACACTCCATCTAAAAAAAGAAAAAGAAAAACAACTACAACAAGCCATTGATAAAAGATATTTTAACAAAATACACACAAAAGAAATAGTGAAATGGACATTCCTGAAAAACACAGGCTGTCAAATTGGCTGTCAAATTGCAAAATAGGATAGTCTAAATGAACTGGTTATTAAATGAAATATCAAGAATGATGCATAGATGAACTTGCATTAATTCATAAATTTATAGTTAAATTCAAATCACATTCTAAAATGGTGGATTGTCCAGTGACAAATCATGTTATATATATATGACTCAGAATCCATGATACGAACAACATTGTTATACCTGCTGAGTGAGCATCAACCCCAGGCCTGTTCGGTTGAATGACATGAGATGGTACTAGCTACAAAACATGTAGTATTTGACAAGTGGAAATGCATACCAATCAAAATACCCTTCAATACAGCATTTGAATGTGGAGCACAGATAAGAAAAAGACATATTTTTGACACACCAAGTATATATCTGCTGTGGAGGATTTCAAATTACTATTGTCTAGCCAAACTATTAACTTCTGTATAATAAAATTCCTAACAATCAATGAAAAATGGGAGAAAAAAGCTTCAATTAATCTTGGAGATTACAAACTTCACCCCTTTGAAAATGAAAGTAGTATCATGTATCTGTACCCTGACAGTACCTTAGGTACATCAGTTATAATTTTGTAACATGATATCTGGAAACTAAGGAACACAGCTCCTGACTGAGTAAGAAATAAATTTGTTCTGGAAACTAAATACAGTTGCCTTAGCCCATTGTGATACAGTTGGAACTAAAGAGAAAAATACTTGGCGTTACAAAATCATTAAAGTAGGGACAAGGCATGACACAAAATCCAGACATAGAGCAGTTATCTCAAGTTAAGTCCAACAGTACTGAATTTAATTGGGACAAAACATTCCAGGGGTTCATTTCTTTGGGTTCATTTGCCTGTGGCAGAATGTAAGATCATACTGACCATTCACTTATACTATACCTAAGCTTTACAATGTATCAGCTCTATTTTTTAAGTAAAAAATGGACTTTTCTACATAAGCGATGGATATTTTTAAGTAACAATGACTAAGATCATATATTTCTAAATAGACCAAGTATTTTTCAGTTACAAAGACTGAGCCATATTTTTCTTGGGTTCATTAGCCTGTATCAATATTTCAGAATATGAGCTCACTGAGAATCCAGCTACCACAGTAATATTAAGCTACTTTGAGAAATCTGAGCCCATTCTTTTCATGGCAAACACAGGCAACAAATTTAACTGACATAGGACGACATCTAGAGCAACAACACAACACTTGGCCATTGTTTAACCCAAAAAGTGTCAAGAGACAATGCTGGAGTATCAGGAGACTTGCTGTTATGACATAATATATGACATTCATGCTTAACCGAGGGCATCATAGAAATTTAATTCTGCCATTAGCCATTTGTTTATCGAGTTGAGGCAATGTTTCTTGAGTCCGCCTTGTTCTGATGTTATTCAGGATCATTAGTTCAGAAGTCTACCGTGTCAGCTTATCTGGCAGATCTAATATGTCCTTAAGTACCGTCCTTAACCATCTCTCTATTCCTCATTCCCATATGAAAAAATATGGGGGAAAAGGCATTTTCACATGCAGGGTCTTGAATCTGGAGTACACAGCCTGCATGCATTCACAACTGTTCAAGCCAAGAATCTTTTAAACGATAGTTAAAAACATACTTGTTCAACAAGTATCTGTCTGAGTAATGTTTTCAAACTTTTCCTAAGAGATGGTTGTCAGCATGTTTACAAACTTATGTATGTGTTTGAGTTTTACTGCATAATTATGTAGGTGACCATGTCTGGAATCATGTCTGTATACCATGTTATGAATATGTGCATATGTAGTTATTGCTCCTGTTTGTTTTGAGGATATTTCGTGTGTGGTTCTGTAAAGCACTTCAAGCCCTCTAGGGGAGAGGTGCTATATAAATGTCCTTTATTATTATTACTATCATTATTTTTGTCAATATGCATGTGAGCCTGTCTGTCATTTGAAAAAGAATTCAAGTGCATAGAATAATGAGCACATCAGCCTCTTGACACCTAATGGGTTAATATCTCAATCAAACTCATCCAGCTCAAGGAGAGCCAATTTTCAGAGGAAATATGCAGAGAGTTAATGTGACAGCCTCTTTCTTCACATACCAGTACATGAAATGATCTCAGGCTTTACAGTGTTTCAACTCTATTTCTAAGTAAACAATTTCACATACAATGCTGTCTGTAATATGATGGGTTAATGTAGTGCCCATCATGTAGGGAATCAATCAGCTTGCAGCTGCTGACATGGAGCACAGTGAAAAACATAAATGGATGAACAAATAAGACAAACATGAACAGACACTGAGGTAGTTATACATCAATTATTCATATGGTTCAAGATGACTGTCATTGTTGAGATGATAGTATTTGGCATGGGCGAAACATATTGTGTAGCTTTCTAAGAATAGCAGGCCTGGCCTATGAACATACACTGTATCTTATGTGAGACGTTGAATGTCTCTCAGCCACATCTTAAATCTTAATTTTTCTGACACCGAAGTCAGTAACTTAGTAAGCTGTAATTATTAAGAAAAATCTGGGGGTAAAAGAAATTGCCTATAATCCTAGGCTGCACAATTTTCTGCTGAAGCTCTGTTGATCTGATCTTAAAATTAAAGTTAAAGTAAAACTGGAGCAGCAAGAAACTCACAAACTTTGAAGCTAAAAGTAAATTAATCCCCATTCACATTATTTTACCTATTTGTTTGTATCTTTTGTTTCTCAATTTTTCAGCAGAACACTACAGATCCACATAGGCAGGTTGCAGCAGCATGAAATGATATTTTGTCACTTAAACTATATATATTCAAACTTAAATTCCTCCAAATTCTGTTGCTTGTTTCCTTTTTTGCCATTCTCGTTTTAAAAGAAACTTCAAAGTGTCATCTTATTTTGCTACACCAGAAGTCACTGACAGAAATAAAATGTCCATCATCTTTGACACTGATCATGCCAAGATGTACAATTATTGTATTAAAAAATGTGCACTTGATGCATAGATGAAAATTCTCTTCCAATCTTGTATTCCAGAAATATGCTGTATGCAGTGAAACAAAAAGAACAAAAAAAATGACATAGAGAATTCAGAAAGACTTCGAACATGCCTTTACTTATAGCCAACTTATCTCGACAGATCTTTGACAGTGCTGCATCTTCCATCTTTTCTCCATTGCTCTCGTCTTCATTTTCTTTTGTGCAGGTATAGCTGGTGAGAATCAGCAATGACCACAGAGGCCCTTGTATCATCTTGCAATACTCGCAATGTGACCTGAACCCAAATGTGTTTATTTCTTGTCATGTAGTAATGATGCTTAACAGTTCTACTGGCAATTCAAGGCTCCGATTTTTGTTTCACTAAATTCTTTCTGCACATTTCTCAACTGCTTGTGACAAGTCACTTGTATATTCTGTGAAAAAAAAAACTACATAACATCATTATTTTACCACTTCAATGAGATGTGACACACAGGATATACGACTTAGTGGAAGCATGAATAATCAATAATAATTGGAGTAGCATAATAATAACAAGAATCCACAAAGACGTTAAAATTCACTCTGAATATTTACAAGTACCTTCAGCATTTCCATTTTCTGGCACATATTCACTACAAAAACTTATTATTTCTCATTCAGATGTCAAACATAGAAAGCTGTTAATGAGAGAGGAAATCTGCTATGGACAAAATTAACCTAAGAACCTTTTCTTACCACAGTTACTATGGATAAAATAGTTATATATCATTAGCAAAATAACAACACAACATATTCTAAAAGAAACATCAACACAAAAACATATGATGAGGATAACAATACCATAGCTTCCTTTCAGAAGATAGGCCTGACTGTATCAAAACAAAGAAACAAACAAGTTAAATATTTCATAAACATGTAACTCCTGAACATGAATTTATTATTTACAAGAAAGAAACATCATAGTTTTTATTGCACTGTTATCAAAACAAGACTTAACTATCCTATGATTGTATCCTGTAGGCATCGGGGTCACTTCCTGTGATTGTCTTACAACTGTTGTCTACTTTTCTATTTTCTCTTAAATTTCTGTTCTCAAGACATGACAGACTTCTTTTGCTTGAGCCTGTACACCTCCTGTAGCAGATTATTGTCACTGTATGTTACTGTTTACCTAGGTTTGATTCTCAGTCATCTCAGTGTAGGTGGACCATGAAACATAAACACGTTCAAGAAATTATATTTTCCGAGATTTTCCACTTTCCTGAGTCAAACAACGCTAAGGTTGACTGGGAAATCAATTTTTGTCTCTCCGAAATCAGAAATGGATGGACTGAAACATTCCGAGAGGACAATAATGTTACACACACAGATATGCTTCAAAACACTGAAAAGGAAGAAAATAAAAGGTACTATAACTGAGGAAATTATTAGTGACCCTATGTTAATAGCGAACATTTTGCAGTCCACATAAGTGATATCACTATAAGTAATTTGAAATTCAGAACTAACTTGAACTGATGCTCCGGTAACATCATTTTCTCTGCAATTCTGTCATGTGCCCTAGAATCCTAAATAAACTCTAGGTTCAAATCCTGAATGTTTTAAATACATTTAAATTAGACATAAATCCCTCACTTCTCATTTTGTAATAGTTTTCTGTTAACCACAGAAAATTTTACAATGTGACAGGTGTACATAATGCTGAAATCATTGTCAAAAAACTCTCTCAGAACAAACTGGATCAATATGGTATGCATAATATGAACGATTACTATCAGGATTATGTAAAATAAAACACCATGAACATCACTCACTCACTGAGTAAGACAGGAGTATAACATGAACAATTTGCACCTCCAATAACACATGCTTGCATTTTATTTACATAATGACAAAGCAAAAAAATTACAAGGTATGTTTTGCAATTAGCTAACACTATTTCAAAAAAAAAAAAATCATCCAGCACAGGCTGATAATGATTCAGAAAATCTACTTGGTGACTTGTCTGGAAAAAATAATTTTCATAAATTTTTGATGATGAAATGGGGAGGAGTGTGACATGTGTATGTGTGTGAGTTGGTGTGTGTGTGTGTGTGTGTGTGGGGGGGGGGGGGGGATATTATTCAAACTCATTCTCTTGGATGATGCAGGTGGCCTATTTGTTGGGAGCGAGGTGCGGGAGTGAAAGTTTCATGTGCTAATCCTAACGGTTCTCAACATTTTGTCATTGAGAAAGACGGTTTACATGTACATAGATTTCATAGATGGGCCTAGGGTAAAATGGGTACCCCACTACAGACGAAGGTTGATCAGAATTTCAGCATCCCCCTTATATGCTTCCAAAGATTCTGGAAAGGTAAAAATGTATAACATGACCATCTCCTTTAGGTCTGACAGGGGTAAAAAATGGATAGTGAAGCACTTAGCACTTACAGCCTGAAATATATAAGTGTTATATAAATGCTCTTTATTAACAGATACTGCTTGTGCAATATCAATGAATGTTAAGAATAAAGTTTTTCTTTTTAAATGCGAAACAAACAATTTCAGCACTGTAAAGTACAAATACAGTTAACAAGTACAAAGGCAGTTTTTTTTTTTAATATGACATCTCCCTGAAACATGCTAAAGTACTTTGAAAATGCTCAAGTGTGCTGTTTTCAGGATAATGAAACTTATTTGATATTAATCTTATATTTAA
The DNA here is from genome assembly GCA_038406235.1 of Peronia verruculata. NCBI lineage: Eukaryota > Metazoa > Mollusca > Gastropoda > Systellommatophora > Onchidiidae > Peronia > Peronia verruculata. The sequence goes on along the minus strand of JBCAUA010000021.1, from coordinate 1,129,882 downwards.
ATATTACAGCAATGGATGTGTTAATTTCATGTGGATATTTTATCCTCATGGTTTTAACTCTCTCATTACCTATTTAGTTATTTCTGACTATATGTCAAGGAGGTCATGAGCAAATTTTATCATCACAAAACATGTAGTCCAATGTCCTCAGGATTATATAAGTGAATAGTTATTTTTGAACAACTTCTTGAGGACTGGAACAAGTAAAATAAATCAAACATAATAACTGGCTGAAATAATAATAATAATATCATGATGAGGATGCCCATATACAGTATTATTTACAAGCAGCATACGACATATATTACAATTAATTACTGTAATGAGAATACATTTTGGGACTCTTGCCATTATTTATAAAACAACAGCACCCATGTTGAAGAAACAATAAAAAGAAAAATAATACCAGATTATATACAAACATGTCTTCCATGAGTGACTTAAATCCATGGTAGATCACCAATAAATTTGGTGATAAAAGTTGCAGTTTTAGTTTACAAAGGCAAACACTGAGATTGTATAGAACTAAAGGCTTGTTGCATAGCAACTCTGGTACCATCATGCAACGTTTGGATGAGAAACACATAAATGATTTTCTGTGATGAAAACAAGAAAGAATCAAACTTTGAAACTGAGTGATAACTAAGAACTAGTGTCAAGTTTAAGGGGAGATAACTGTAGCACAGTTTTAATGTAGCCCCTGATTTGGTGTATTCCAAAAGGAAAGTCATATCATTAAGGCCATTCTGCAATCACCTGAGTCTTTTTTGTTTTGTTTTGTTTTGAGCATCTGAGTTACGATGCCAGCCAGATTCATCACTATACCATATGCAATAGTCATTATTAATATTTGTAACATAGATTTAATGGTTCTTTTTGTATCATTCCAATTCAACATCTTCGAATTGTTGTCACTACGTTTTGTTGTTGTTGTTGCTGTTGTTCTAAAGTGCATCTGAGGGGATGTGATGCTGTGCTGAAGACTCAAACAGAAGAACTGATTATTTTTTCTTTCTTTTTCTCTAAAAACCAAATAAAGGCTTTGTCCAGAACAGAATATAATGGATGTAAATATCAGAGATATATTCCAATATCTGATTTATGCCTTTTAGAAGAGTATAAAAGTGAATACATAGACTTACATTAAAGCTTTTTTGCTTCCCAATAATTTCATGAATGAAGTGCTGATCCTCTCAGCTGACAGTGAAGTGTGAAATAGAGGAAAATATACCACAGCAAAAAAGTCAATTCTTTTAAGTTCTCTACTGAAACACGATGAACTCAGACCAATTCTTTTAATGCTATTGTAAGAGTTAATGAGGTACAATATCTGTATAAAGCCATTTAAAGTATACTGATGCACAGCATTAGACTATATTCAGGCCTCATAGTAGTGATGGTAGTGATGGTGATGATGGTGTTCATGGATGTGGTGATGCTCATGCCTCTGAACGATGAGCCGATCCCCCTCCATGTCCCAGGCATGCTCGCGCTCTATCCACTGGGCCACCTGCTGCATGGCCATGTCGTGATCTTTCTCCCGGTGCCGATGGCGGCGGTGGTAGTGGGGTGACACGCTCACTGGGACATGGCCAGGCAGGCTGACAGGTCGAAAACGGTTGTGCTTATTATTGTTCGGGTTCAAAGCTGCCATCGTCGATCTCTGTTGGTGATGACTCTTTGGCGAGCGGACCTGAGCTCCAATTTCCTGGGCCTGGGGGTCTGATGACTTGGATCTTAAATGCTGATGCTCTGACAATTTCCCGTTACCATTACACAGTTTGCTACCCAATCGCTGCTCGCTCTCCCGCCGCACGTTATCACATTTTTCCATGGGGAGACGGGTCACGATGTCACATTTGTTCTCCGTCGCCTGAAGATTGTCACATTTGGTTCCCGTGGCAACGTCGTGTGACCTTGACCTATGGTGGCCACTGCCGGTTCGAACACAGCCCGAGCCCGCAATGGGCACTGTGGGATTGTTTTGAAATTTCGAATTGTTATTCTCCACCCCCGCCAAGTCCAGATAGTAATTTCGCCTGTCTTGGCTTTCTTTTGGCCGATCATCATTGGCTTCCTCTGTTTGGCCAGGATTTGCTCCAACAGCTGCATTACCACCAGCTCCTTCCGCAACTGCTGTGACTGTGGCAGACATTGCTGCACAGACTGTTGTGACAGGACAATGGGTGCCCATGTTTCTCTGACGTCGTTTGCGATGCTGCTGGCCGTCATTGCGACTATCACTGTGATGCCTCCTGAAAATGAGAGAAAAAGGTGATTCAACATTTACATGCACTAGCAAACAAACACAACAATTGCTGAATTCAAAGGGTATACAGGCCATCTCACAATTTCTGCAATTAGGTATTTTAATCAAGATCACATGACCTAGTGAACATCTCTCACATGTGGCTTTGTTTACTTGCTCTGCGCATGGCAGACATATCTGGATGAATGATGAGCTCTCAGACTTGTCACATGATATAAACAAAGCCACATGTGAGCGATGTTTCCTAGGTCATGTGATTA
>JBCAUA010000021.1:1116780-1127253 GCA_038406235.1 Peronia verruculata | reverse complement strand
CCAGCCTCGGAACAGACAACGGTATCAATACCATTCAGGGGCACATAACCCAGATCACAGCCAATGGTGATGGAGTCATTCACATTGTAGCTGCGTTGCGGTCTCGAGATGAATCCATTGCTCAGAATCAAGTCAGGACACTGCATTGCTGTAAAGAAAGCACAGACTGCACATGTGGACTTATAGGATGAGGGCAGTGGGAGGTGTTTTTGATCAGCCTTGTTTTGTCCCTTTGCCGACACAAGGATGTTGAACAAGCAGCATAGAGAGGGAAAAATGACTTTAACACTCTTTGTTTGAAATGTGCATTCTAAAAAAATTACAAAAACAAAAATATCATGGCACAAGGAAACTGTTTTCTTCATGTTGTAATAATTTTTAAGCAAAAAATATTATGATCAATTTTTCAAATGACAAGAAGAAAATGAGTTTTTCCCACTTTAACACTGTTTCTTCGACAACTCTTGTACCTGATGAGGGGTCAAAAGCAAACCCTGTTGGAACCAGGAAAATGTCAGAATCCTTGTAACATTAATCTTCAACAATCCAGCGTTGTATGTATCATACAAGTAAGCTTCAAAACACTGAAGGGTAAGGAAGTCATAGATAATCTAGTTCATATGTCTTGCAACCAGGGCAAATGAGTCGGAAATCCTCCTGCGTAATGAAGATATATGGCTGTTTTTGGTCGTTTTAATAACTTTCCAACTAAAGTACTAAATTTTTTTTTTTCACAAAAAATCAATTTTAACCTTTTTATAATCTGAAACAAAAAAAAATATTTTGGTATCATAGTCGGAAAATAGTGAAGAACAGTAAAAAACGACTGTGACCTGAACTCGCCTGGCACGACTTGCGACTCATTTGCCCTGGGCCCAAGACATATGAAGAAAGAACTACAGTCTATATATGCATGTCACAATGTTCATACAATAATTACCAAAGTTAACGTTTGGCCAAACTGAGTTAAGGCCATAGCTGAATAGTGCGGATTTCCAAGAAAAGCTTATACCATTTGAAATAGAACTTGTGTTTGGTGTTGTATGGTGACATGGAGCTTTTTTTTTTTTCTCATTTTTCTCATGGCAAAAAAAAAAACCAAAAAAAAAACAGGGCAACTATCTTATGAGCGGATAAAAAACAGAATTTGAAAATAATTTCACTGGAAGTTATTGAAATCCAGGAAAGATTTCAACTGATATTAACTACAGTACCATTTATTTTCAGTTCTGTGATGGGTCAAGTGTTAAGGGAAAATAATTCTTGTAACAAGATAAATTACTGTGCCCGTCCTTTTGGACTGTTCAGTCTATTACATTACATATTGGTTTATGTAATGACACTTCTGTCATTGAAAAGTGAATCATTTTTTGTTAATGACTGAGTGTTGTCCAACCTATGTACATATGAAAACTATCTCCCCATATGGCATTCTAATATAAACCTTGCTATATCACGACTAGGGCCTCCTTAAAGAAGACAGGGATTCAAATAATTAATGGTCTCAAAATAAACCAAAATTAATGCAGACTGATAAAGAGAACTGAAATATTAGTTCTTAAACTTTTGAAGTAGCCAAAATGACTATGGATACATTTTTGAATCATGAGTACTTCATATACAGACAATAAATCGAGTACAAAAGAGAGGAAAAGAACAACAGAGGTATTACTTAAATAAGAAACACTTTTCTTGTTATAATCAGGTCTTCCGAGAACCTTTCCTTTGCATCAAGGAACATTTTCATATAATGTACACACACATGCATGCACACACACATATGCATACACACACAAGTATGCACCCACAAACAAGCACACACACACACACACATTCACACATCTAAAATTGCCACAAAGAAGAAAAAGGCAACTGAAAACCTGAAGACAATGAAAGAGTGATGGGAAAAATCTAAAATTTATAGACAATGACTGATAAACAAGTCAGGGCCATAAGATGAGGAGAAGATTTCACGGGTGAGCTAGCAGTGATGTGTATGAGTAGCTAGTACTTACGGACACATGAATGCTCCAGGTGGTAAACATCTCCAGCTCTGAGACCTGTCTCCCCAGTCGGGATGAAGTAGCCGTTCTGACCATCAAAGCGAAAGAGAGAATAGCCGGTGGTGCAGGAACATTCATAGCTGCCTACAGTGTTAGTACACACTTGAGCACAATCACTCCTCCCTGCCTCGCACTCATTAATATCTGAAAGTTGGAAATATCAATTATCCGCTGTGCCACTTGAGGTATAGTCAGTGAAATCAACAGAGTTTGGAGCATAAATATTCATGGTTTTTAAGTCAATTTTCAGGATAACGGTCGATGTAAATTGCCTCATACGCCCATTCTCAATATCTAAGGGCATTCAGATAGCTTGAAAACTTGACGACTGGTAACATTTCAAGGATATTTTTCCATCTCAACTTATTTATTTTTAAATAGTTTATTCTATTTCGCCCTTCCCTACTGCTGTTGAACACTGATGGATATGAAGTAGTCTTCAATAAATCAAAGATGTGATTCAGTGACAGGCAGGCAGATTATTCACCATACTTCTTCCCCTTCAGCAACCATCTTTTCTTGGTAACCCTCTTCCCTACAGAGAGGTTGCTTTTGAAAAATTTAGGTCCACAAAAATAAATATAAATCTCAATTTGATATGAATGTCTTGACATAGGTGATGTAGATTTTTGCAAATAATAATGACAATGTGAGTTGCTAGAAAAAAACAAACAAACTTATAAAGACACTGTTTTGTACATAGTATGTGGAATATAAAGAACAGATAAATCAATTGGTCATCCACTGCTGAGAGCTGTACTAAATAATAACTTCTGAAATTGGCTCTTTTATGTGTCAATTACATTAAAATCAAACTTGGCTAGAAATAGTTATATTTAAACTCTGTGTTGAAATAAAGTGAAGATGTTCAAGAGAAATGTAAAAAACAAACAATATACTGAGGAAAAATTTTAAAGTAACAATAGTTATGAACAGTTCCATAGTCTTAGTAAAACATATAAGAGAAGATACACATTCAAATGAGCCATTTTTTTTCAGCCAGCCAAGCTAACCCAACCCCCCCCCCCCTCAGATGTATAAGACAACTGTTGTGAGGAAAGAAAAAGTCCTGTTTGTACCTGTTATTTCAAATATGGGGAACAAAAAAAAAAAAAATGACAAAATTCTCACAACGAGAAACAAACATTTGCATGAGACGGTGAATTTTCCACAATTTTCCTTCTCTACAATGCGTGTGTTATATTTCTCGTACCAAAAAAGGGGAGTAATTTGACTATCACCTAAAATTGCTCATTCACTCGCCACTGACCCTCACCTTGACAGATCCCTCCTTGGAGACTATAGCCAGCTCGACATGAACATTTGTGTGTACCAATTTTACTGGCACAGGTCTCATTGACAGAGCATGGGACGCTGGCACAGTAGTCAAACGATGAGACTGTGGAGGAAAATGTTTCACAACTGACTTAACGTAACAACAGATACAGGATAGTCACGATGGATATTAAAAAATCTCGTTTGCATGAGCTTTACCTATAATGTATCGTTATGGTTATTTTTGAAATATAAGTGTTGCATTTAATATATTGTGAAAAGAACCCACTGTCAGGTGACCAATTGTGAGTATAACAGAATGCTTAAACATACAGCCTCATTTCATTTTCAACTCATGTGATTTAAATTACGAAAACATTATTTAAAAACAAACAAACAAACAAACAAAGGAATGAATCAGACATTCAGGCCAGATTCAAACTTAACTAGTAAAAACTTTTTCATGAATGGCATTCTCAAGATTTTCTTCAATCTCAGTCAGGTATTAATTTTCATATACATCAGAAAGGTCATGATCGGAATTCAAGACTTCTCAATCAATTCAGTATTCTTAGTGATTTTATAAAGAAATGTTTACTAGCAAAGGAGAGAATGTCTTTCTCTCTCTTTTTTTTTTTTTTCATTGTGCTCCAAATAGTGTGTGGGAAGATATGAAAACCTGAAACAAAACCAAAGTCATTTAACACTGAACGGATTTTGCGAAAACAAACAAAAACTCTACCGACGCCCCATTCAAGCACCATGTTCTCGGCCATGAAGGAACCTAACCCATCGCTAGTGCTGTTAATTCTTTCACCGCGCTTTCTGCCACTGTGCAAAACCCTGGCAAAATGTAACTTAACCCTGCTATTGTTCTCACCTCTTTGTATTTATTATAAGATAAGATAAGATAAGATAAGATAACAATTATTTTTTCCACAAAGGTAGAAATTTTTTAAACAATGTAAGACGAGATGGTTCAAAATCGTCACTAATTGTAAAAATTATGCATAATGTTAAGTACATTGTTACTCATACATTCATTTGCATATCACACATACACACAAGCACACAGAAAATGATCCAGCATTCTAAAATGAAACCACGCTGTGCCAACATAGGATGTGCCATGAATAATGGTAATAATAATATTACATACATACATACACACACCCACACACATACATATATATACACACACATACATATACACATATATATACGTATATATACACATATAGCATTTTCATTGCAGATGGTATAAAACTGTTTTTATAGCCTTCTCTTCTTGTTTTGAAGTGTGAAAAGCGGCCGCTGTGTTGTGATCTTACTGTTTGTGATGAGAGGGGATGTGATGTGTCATCTAATATTTTGTGGATCTTATTTACACAGTTCGTTATGTACAGTGTAGTACTGAAAGTATTGTGAGTGTCTTGTGCAATCTTAATTGCCTTTAAAATAATGTTGCCAACCTTCTTTTGATCTTGCTGTTTACAGTTTCCGCACCAGCAACATAAGCCAAAGGCCTTTATGCCAAATGTTTCTTAAATACACTTGTATGCAGATCGCAAATTGACACTAAACTGACATAAGATGATGTGGACAAAATTGCCAGAAGCCAAAAAAATGGGAGACTACTGCTGAGGTCTTACGCTACACATGGAGTGAAGTGGCATGACTAATCATATCTGCAACTAACAGTAAGTTCTAACTTTGACTTCGATGTAATTCAAATAAATAATTAAAATTGGCAGCACTTTATAAAAGCATCGTTAAATGTCCTAAGATTGTTTGTCAGTTGCTGTAAGATATTAACGGAGATTTGGACCTGATGAAGATTGTAACTTTTTTTACCTTCACAAGAAGGCAGGACACCAAATGTGAGATCACTGAGACATGTGATCGAGGCCGCCACATCGTTGGTGCCCCTGACGATGTAGCCAACATTGCAGACCACAGTCACAGTGTCTCCGTACTGCACAGTCTGAGCAGTGGTCCCCACCGTGGCCTGGCTGACCGTCGGAACAACACAGACTCTCTCTGCAGAATAATGGTCAGAATTAACGTAATGTGATTTCAATCTTACTGCTATAATAAGTCTGCCAATTTCATGATTCATTTCCAGGATATACTGGAAGGGAAGATTGAGGAGAAACGAGAGCAAGAGGAAGACAGCGAAGAATGTGGACAGATGACGCTAAGGACTGGAAGAATCTATCTACGGAGGAATGTACCAGAAGAGTGGAGGACAAAGAGAGATGACGAGTCATTTCATGTCAACCTCGAAACAGATGTCACACAGACTGACTGATCTCACAGCTCTTACATTCAGGAATGCCATGAGACGTCATTGACATTATGACAATAACCTGACATATGCCATTCTCACAGACCAGTGACAGTCTCTTACCGACAAAATGTGTAAAATATGAAGCAAAAGAATTTTTTTTAAAAAACTCACTCTGGCATGTAGGAACGGTGCTGCTCCAAGAACCATTCTCCTGGCACAGCAGAATGGGGGCCCCATCAAGCTGGTAACCGGCCTCACAGCTGAATGTGAAAATGCTGAACACTGAGGTACCATCTCCAAGGGTCAAAGTTGACTGAGCATTGGTGGACTGGAGGTTCAAGATTGGACACGTCCGAGCTGGAGTAGTTGAAAGAAACATAAATCAAATTATAGTAATCATGACATGTTAAGAATAGGTGTTCAAAATTCTGGGGGGTTTTTTATGACATGCCTAAGTATTTAGACAATTATCTCAAAAGCACTTATTTGAATAATGAAAATATGATAGACATCTTATCTCTCTTGTGTGGTCTGTTAGATAATTCATACCCTAGAAATATGAAAACTTCCCAATTTGTCAACATTCTGTTTACACTGTCACTGGTTCTGATTCATTAAAGGTACCATCAATGAAGCTCAATAGAAACTTCAGCATTGAACAAAACACTGGTGAAGGATAACGGTTGCCAACATTTTATTACCACTTTCTATGAACAAAAATATGGTAAAATAAAGCCTGGGGCAGCAAATTTCTAAACTGCAGAAGTTACACAAACATAAAAGACTTGATTTATGTAGATAAAGACTGAGAGAAATAGATGCAAAACTCTCTCTTAACCTTCAAATAGACAATAACAGAAATTATTTGTACAATATAACATATTCAGATGTGTACTGGATGGCCAATATTCAATGGCACATTTAGTTAGAATAAACATCAATATTTCCGCTCTATCACTTTTCTGATTTGTATGTGTTCCTTCTGTGATCTTTTTTGTAATGAAAATCAGCTATCAAATGTACAACATTCATTTAGAAAAAATGGTTGAGATTTTATCAATGCAGCACACTACGTGCATAGATAAGATCTGACAGTGTAAACTGATTTTTTAAAATTTATTGCTTGTACTTGCAACAATGAAAATATTAAAATTAATATCAAGAATAACTTGAATTGTGATAACAACTTAGCCATTTGTGATTGTAAAATACTGACCTTACTGGGCCAACAATAAATTGCATGCAGACAAATCATAACAACGTGGAAGAAATCATATAAATCGTTGGTGTCACAAGCATTTCACCCAAGTCTGAAAATTAGTTTGTTTGTGTCGGGGTTTAACGACACATCAGCACAATTGTGGCTATATTGTGTCAAACACGGTAAGATGCATTTACATGTCAAGAAGAAGAGAGGAAAGAAAATGGGACAGAATATTGGAGCGAGGAAAGAGAGAGAGAAGAGGCGTCATCCCCAAAATGTCAAAGATGGCACTCCATGGGAGACACCACCCCGATGGCAGGTCTACACCACCTGCCAGTGGGAGGAGTAGGGAACCCACTTATAAGCCCTGGGCCCCTGCAGGAGGTTCTAAAATTTGAGAATGTTATCACTGTTGATTTCTGTCTGGCTCTCCAATAAATGAGATTTCTGCATCATCATCACGGCACATGTACAAACCTATACAGGAGGGTGGGATGCCCCAGTTCCCATTAGCATCACACGAGACAGTCGGTGACCCAGACAGCTGGTAGCCGTTGATACAGCCATATGTAGCCGATGACCCAAACTGTGCGCCAGTCGCTGACTGAACAAAGCCATTACTGACGACTGGTGGGAGACCACAGTACCTGCCTGTTTGAAACAATAAAGTAACCAATACATAAAATGGGCTGAAATAACAATCCCTTCCTGCCTGAAGCAATAAACTAATCAAATGTATAAATTGGACTGAAATAAACTGACACTTTAAAACAAAGAAAACATTCACAATGATACCAATTTTTATATGATTTCTTTACTGCCATGAAGAAGAGCCAACAGTTTTAAAAAATTTGGCAGTGATATCCATTAATTCAATTTCCATCATATCTACATCTTGTTATTCACTTCTTTTAGTGTATTTGTTAAGCTGCCGGTATACAGTCTTCTTATATTTCAAGACAATTTTTATAAAATGATATCAATCCTTATGTATATGCACTCTTTTCTGACTGACAAAAGAACAGCCCTTATTGATGTGGCCAGCAATCTTACCCAAATGGAGAAAATTGTTTCACAACTAACTTTGCTTTGTTTAGCTCTTTCCATTGCTGACTAGGTTTGTGAATGTCTAAGATGGGATTCTAGCAGTGCTGATAGCATTGAAGCAGGAGTGTCTATCTTTGAAACGTCCATTCCTTGCTTTGTCTTCACAAAGTTGAACACAACTGTTTTCAAAAGCTTTCCACAGGGACTTTATCCACAGGTGATCTATCCTTGCTGCAGTGTTCTACTGGCATTTCTCATTTCATTTCATTGACAGAGATTTCTCTAGCTTAGAGGATATCTTGCACTGCTCCTTGAAGCACAGCTTGAGCTAATAAATCACATTTGCGATGTGACACAATGAAGTCAGACACTTGCCAAACTGAAGCAACTGAAGAAATCACGTTTTTCAACAGTGAATTAATTCCGAACGCATTTTGTTTTCTTCACAGAACCCTCCTACATCAATCTAAAAAGGTATTTCAGAGCCAAATTGCTGAAACAGATTGAATAAAAGCCCAAAAATTGTAATTTTATGGCGTGCCTAACATATTCAGCTGCAGCAACCGGTCATCCACATCGTCTTTAATTGTTCATATCTTGATTCATAATTAAGGTAGAACAAAAATTTTTCACACATAGGAACGGAAATGAATAATCTTCAAAGTGATAGCAATAACTCCATATGCTCAAAATTTGATAAGTGCCTCATTTCATTGTGTCGCATCTCATTTTGAATTTCAATGATACTGACTATAAATTATACTGTTTATAATGGTAATAAATATTGGCTTCTATATTCTGGTAACTACATTTATATAGATAATCCGAATACTTACGAATGCAATTTGGTGTGCGCTGGACATTCCAGACACCGCCATACTGACAGGTCATCGTGACCGAGGTCTGACTTAGTCTCACAGACTGGACATCCACGTAAAACTCGTCTGAATCAAAAACAAAGCCAACACCACAAGAAACGGACAATGTGACGCCGTAGTTGTAAGATGTCAGGACTGGTAGGACCGTTGTGTCAGAGTTGAAGCTTGGGGAAGGACACCCTGTCAAGATTTAAAATGTATTATTGCAAAAGGCCTTCAAATAAAGATTTCTAAGAAATGAATATTCATTTTTTTTTCTCTATTTGTGATCACAACTGATATGACATTAATGGAAAAGAAAAGTATGGGATTATACACATCTTAGAACACTGACAAGCTGGTGATTAACTGAGAAGCAAAAATCTTCATGGATAAATTTAACAGTTAACGTAGAAAAAGCTTTAAATGGAAAACAAAACGGTATAACAGACAAAGAGTAAGAAAGTAAAAGTGATAAAACAAAAGTGAGATAACAGAGATAAAAGCAGAACAAATTCACAACAGGCAAGAAAAATAAACAAAGATCATCAAAACAACAACATAGCAGAAAAATTCCAATAATGCTCACAAATCAGAAGGAACAATTCTAATTAAAACAAACAGTAACTGAAATCATCACAAACAAATCTGAGTGATATAAAAATTTTCTAAAATGAAATTCAGCGATGACAACAATCCATGTAAACTCTAAAAACATAATGAAAATATTAAAAGAATGGCATAAATCAAACAGAGCAAAATCAAAAGAGGAAAAAAAGAGCAAAATAAAAAGATTTTACAGACCTATTGAATATGTGGCTCGAAATCCCCGAGCGCTAAATATAGCACTGGTGACAAACTGAAGCAGCAGCCGTCCGTCATTGACTGTTATGTCCGCTGGGGCCTGTGTGACAGAGAAACCATCTGCTGGGTGCAGGGCTGGGCTGGATGTGTCTGACCCTGCATAGGCCTGGTGAAAAAGAAAGCCATAAGTAAAAAGTTTGTTATTATGTGACCAAGACAGATCTCAATGAGTCTCAGAAAAGAACTCAAACACCACCGTGGCTGCTCTTTTCTACATAAATGTGAAATAGATAATCAATTAAGATTAAAAAACATTATAAATATACATTTATGACAAATGCAACTTCTTTACAAACTTAATTTTATTACCATTTCATTCACATGTATTAATACATGAAAATATTTGAGCAGAAAAATTAATTCTATTAAAAGAAATAATAAACAGATTTAATCATTTTTTTTTTTTTTTTTGATCATCTATCATCTCTCTCCAGGAGATTCAGCTGAGATCATGTTAATAATTTGCAATATGGTGTGTGTCTATTTCAGTTTGTTTCCTTCAAATATCGATGAAACTGTACAACTTTTGTTCTTTTACATCATCTTTTATTTCATTCTAGGTAAACAATTATCTCTTTCAGCAAAGATGATTTGTTTCATCATTTTTAGATGCTCATATTTGATAGCTTTGAAGCAGGGTTGTTGATTTTTTTATTTTTTTTTTTTAAAATCAATATCATCGATTTTTTTTATTTAAATCGGATCTTTTTTATTTAAATCGGATTTTTTTTTATTTAAATCAGAATTTTTTTTTATTTAAATCAGATTTTTTTAAGCGCATTGATTTAAATCGGAATTTTTTTATTTAAATCAGATTTTTGAAATTTAAATCAGATAATGTCTATCAGTTACATTTGTTCAGTTTTTATTTAT
>JBCAUA010000021.1:1090915-1106698 GCA_038406235.1 Peronia verruculata | reverse complement strand
ATATACAAAGCAAGATGGTGGTAAAGGTTAAGAAAGATTTAATTTTTATTCCACAATCAATTCAGTTTCAGCAAGCACGGAGATGGCTGTGTACAATAGCTACTCAAGTCCATTTTGCAGACAGGATCTAGGAGCAAAGGTCCTGCTCCATAACCAATACTTGACAAACAGTGCCTTATTTTCAGGCAGTTCAACATGTGGGATACCAAATGAGACATGAGTTGCAGAACTTTAAAATTCTTGCAGTAATCACCCGATGAAAGACTGAGTAAAATTCATGATAATTTAGCCCTTTCATGAACTTGAACATTTTAAATTTTCATTTCATCATTCAAAGGCCTACATAAAACTAAATTTCCATCATCTTTATGCATTTTAACCTGTTTTATATTATCTTGTTCCTTACGATCACCTCTAGTATATTGGAATGACAGAGCTATAGACTTGCAACCTGCGGAAGGTCTCACAGGTATGACACCACTGGCTGAAAAATAAATTCAGTTGTTTTTTTTTTTTTTTACATCATCTAACCAGTTCTTGATGTTTCTTGACAATTGGACAAAATATAGATGGCAGTAGCTTGATTTCTTCCTCAGTCTACAAACTAATTGCATCGGCAGTCAAACATTGACATGAACAAAGACAGGAGAAGAAGTCAGTTCCACAAAAGAAAGTCAGACCTACGGTTATGTTTGGGAACAAAAAGTCCTGGGAGCAGTTGGAAATCCACAACATGTAATATAGTGCTGGTGCTAGTTATGATGGTAGTGATGGTGGTGGTAAAAGTGGTAACAGTTTGCACATTTTTTGTAACTCAAGATTTTTGAGATTCTTTCCGTGTGAACGCAAGAAACACAAAACAAAACAAAAAAACAAAAGTAATTAAAAAAAAAAAAAAAACACACACACACATACACATAAGGAAAAAAAAAATGAATGTACAAAGACAAAAAAGCACTCACTTCAATAAGACATTGAAAATAGAACTATGAAAATCTGTAAAAATGCTTGATCATCACATCAGATACAATACTGACGCTCTCTGCACAGTTATCCAGAGGTACATACAAACAAACGTCCACAGTATTTTTACATTTGTGACATACAGGCACACAGACAGCAAGGTGAAACAAATCAAGAAGATGAGACTCACAACAAGATCTTCAGGTGCGTCAGTCTTGTCTCATTGACGAACCTATTTCATGACTTCCTCTCAATAAGTAAAGTAATAAATATAATGAAGAACATTGAATAAATTTCTAACATAATGATAATATTGGTACAAATAAATATATTAACCAAAATTATGATAAAGAAGTGCAAAAATGTACAAGTTGAAACATTCAATTGTAAAATTATGTAATGATAGACACATCAAATAGAAACATGCATTCATAACAACAGCACGTTGGTAGCATTCTAAGTAAAACAAAATCATTGAAATTGTGTGCACGATCAAGCAGGCAAAACGAAACAAAACATATTTTTTATGGAGATTTTTTTGAAACGTTTTAAACCTTATCTTATCATATCATATCAGATCATATCATGTCAAATCATTATCATTATCATGTCATGTCATGTCATGTACACTTGAATATGAAAAAGGTTACAATATCAATCTTCCTCAACTGCTCACTCACACCCAGCACTGTGCAGTTCTACAATCTTGCACCCATAAGAACCAAGGTACAAGTTTCGACTTCAGTGGTGATCGACACAAGAGTTCAGATTTGTACCTATACATTGATTAAGAAATCACATTCACTGAACATAAAGTGTTCCTAATCCCTCCCGAAATAATAGAAGTTTTCAACATGTTCGTCTCATTCATTCATTGCAAGAAAATATAAATACAGGACATGTAACAGCAACATGTAATGTTTATGTTTTATTCTCGCAATCCTGTGACAATTATCAATTTTAATAAAATAAACAAGAGAATGAAAAATTGAGAAAACGATCCTTGCGTGCTGTCAAGACCACAAACAAGCAAAAGACTGCTCTACCTTATTCTTTCTTTCTTTTTTTTTATGTGTCCCTTTTCAGTGAGTGTTGAGTTGATTGGCCAGCCGTGAGTGTTTGGTGCATACACTGACATAAAGAATCAAATGAAAAAGAAAAACTATTAAAATAAAAGGAGGTAGGATATAGAGCTGGATACAAAACTGACAGGCCATTCTGAGCTCATTCTCTAATTTTGCCATGTCATTTTGACACAGGCTGTAGTCGTATCTTGCATTATCTTACTGTGGTAATGTTCCTTGTAGAAGTTACATTCTTTTCATATGTGTATACAATGTGTCGTGTATACAGTGTTTCCTCGTTATTGCGTTTTCCCTGGCTGCCTTCTAACAACTGGATTTTACACCAATGTTTTACAATATTCATGCTGTTGATGGTAAAGAAAACACACTGTTTATCAGAGAATATTTCATGATTGTGATCCAATTTCACAGATTTACCTGATATCCAACTTGTTCATTCTGTTGTTATTCAGATTCTGTGAAGCTGGGACATTGCAAACGCTCTTGCACTAACCTAGTAAGACACATCATGGTTTTGTTTTGTTTTTGTATTTTTTGTATATTTTTGGTTTGTTCTTATTTCATCTCCGTCATGTCCGAACAAAGCAAAACCGACAGTACAGGAAGTAATGTGCCTGCAGAGGTAGTGATCATTTCTTGAGATTAAAATCTGTGAAAATACGATTTTACAGAACCCTGCCTGAAAGCTTGGACTGTAGCTCCATGTGTTTTTGCAACCAGATGAATTATCAGAACTTTATTTTGTGCTCTGTCACAAATGCAAATAAAATTATCAAATATCTCTGGAATTCAATGAGTGAATTTTACTCTTCAGAATTTTATCACAAGTGGCAATACACCAAACATCCATCTTGTTTGTCTATTCTTTCAGAAATTTTAGAAATAAAATTTCAATCTAAATTATTGTTATAGTTCAAACAGTAAAGAGTTGCTTATTCCACAATAAGATAAAGAAATAAATATCATAGCAAAAGCAGGAAGAAACAATACATGCTCTCAATATGTCTATCTTTGAGGGGATGATATGTCACTATGAAATGAATTAGTCAAATTAAAAAAAAAAAAATCAAACCAACAACTCAATATACATCTAGAAATAAACAATACCGAACATAAACAAAAAATTTAGTATAAAAAAGAGCGTATGCATGTACATTGTGTTGACAAGCTAAATGTACAAATCATGAAGTTTCCAACTAAGAATTGCTATACACAGTGAAAACATGCCTAGGGCAGCTAGGCCTCAGTTTGATGTCAAAGGTCAAAGGTTAAGTGAATGGTGACCAAGCACCCTAAAAAGTGGATGTAGAGACTGATAAAAGGAATGCACAAAACAAATCTACTGCAAGAATTGAATGTGGGAATATAATCTTGCACTCTGAGATGACAGAGAAAAAACAAAAAAACATTTGCTCTTTGGATTGCACATAAGTGATGTAAGGAAGGATGGAACAAAAGATTAAAGGAACAGGGAGAGAGGGTGAGGCAGATAAAGGGTGAACATATGTGTGTTTTACTAAATACATATAAAGTGAGTGCATAAGTTAAATCAATGTCCCAATTAACATCTAAATTTTATGATAAAATGCTGACAATCTTAACTGAAAGTTTAACCAAAACATGCACTATCTCCTTTCCTGATGTAAGTTATCCTTTATTTCTAAACCTTATCAGTCTGATGAATCAAACTTATTAAATATTCATTCACTTCTTGAAATTCTCGAAGCACACTCAAGAATCCTCTAATTACATGTAGGCCTATGAATACATTTAAGGTGACTGCCATTCAAACCCACAATTGACAAGGATCATTTCAATAGGAGCTTTATTCTAATGGTCTTATGGCAAATGATTACATTTTTTTTTTCGTTTGGGGGAAATGTTCTATTTGTCTGATAGAAATCTATGTGTCTCAGGAAAATGTTCCAGTCATAATACAGAAATGATCCAATTGTCAGATGTGAATGTTCTCTTTACGCTTCACAAATGTTCCAACTGACAGAGAAAAATGTTCACCATGTAGAAATGATCTGGTCCTGATGGCTATGTTATGTTTGATGAAAGTGTTCTATATCTCTATGTGATCTTGTTTTGTTCTTCCCTTTTGTTACTACATGTTCTGTGATTCTATAACTTTACAATCTTGATACTGTGCAGTAAATTCAAATCTGAAAAAATGTCAGTTGTGACTTCCAGTATTGGTAAAGCTAAACTGACCTGCAAATCTGAAGAGAAGGAGATTTCCTTTCGTGCAAGGGAAAACAGAACCAAAGTCACAGGCAATGACTTTTCCTTAAATATTCCAAATATTAACACTTACTTGGAAATCAATACCAGATTTCATATAAGATTACTTTTTTTTTTTTTTATCTTCTAATCCTGGGTGTAACTCCTGATTGGTTCAACATGGAAGGGGGAAGACATTCAGCACATATTCCCTCTCTCTCTCTCAGGATAAATTTGTGTTTCAACTATTAGACAGAGAATGCTCTTGGTAGACAGAGGGGTTTGTGTGCCAAAGTAGGTAATAATCCTGTAAACCTACCATGAAGCTGAAAACTTTAAGTGAAAAACTCTACTGGGTTTATCAAAATAATGATGGCAATTTGTAAAAGGCCTAAAACCTGTTCTGTAGAGGCATGAAGGGCTAGATAAATGCTCTCTATTTTTATCTATCTCAGTTCTTTCTGGATTGGCAGTACGAGACAGACAGCAGCAGACAGAGGGCCGAACACAAGAACGTTCTGAGCAAAAACAAGTCAAAAGGTATGCAGGGAAACAACAACAATAAACGGCCTGAACTGAAATCTGAAAAAAAAATCGCAGCTCGCCATTCATTAAAATTCTCAGATCCTGACCAGTTTTTCAATCAAAATAACAAAGAGTCATTTTCCTGCAGCATCATTTATGCCGACTTATGTCATTGATCTTCATCAAAGGTTTATGTTCATAAACCACTTTCTTTTACAGAGGAGTTCTCAGCTCACAATCTTGTTGAAGTTATTCCTAACAAGTATCAAATAAGTCACTCTCAGCTGTAGAAGGCTAATTATTGTTGTCAAATACTTTGTGGCCTGTGATACTTAGTCTGCATGTATCTTTGTATCTATACCATATGAACTACGCAATAATAAATATAAAAAACCATGATCATCAAACAAAGACGGAAAAAAAATGAAATAAATTTTTTCATACATTTACATACAACTATTTTGTGCTTATTTGTCATGTTGCTTTGTTCAGAAATGCAACTCTTTTAACTCAACTGAGCTTCCTTTTCCCTTGGTTGCAAAGCGAGCCTGCCCACAGATTTTGTATTTCTCTAAAATCTGTTGGCACAGCCACAAACATTCATCCCATATCAATGTGACTTTATTTCTGAACACACAGACAAAGAAATGAAGGTCAAAAAAGAACAAAAAACAGGGTTACCATCCGTATTTGCTTTCAGGAATCACAAGGAAATCAAACACACTGTGTTCTACTAGCTGGCTGGCTGGCTGGCTGGGAGCCCGTGGTGACTACTGTTGTTGGTATTGTTGTTGTAGCTGTAGTCAGATTTCATGAGACAGCATCATCCATAACAGTTGTTGATGCTTGATACGCTGAGTTATTAATAATTCCACATGAAAACTGAAGTTTGCACAAATCTGCTTTGCTATCTTTCTAGCTTTGAGGTCACAAGCCAATTCAAAATCTTAATCTTCATTTTCTTTTTTTTGTTTGTTTTATTTTGGTTCTGATTTAGTTTTTGTTTTTTTCCGTGTGTGTTAACACCTCAAAATGACATTTATTCAAATCTCAGTCCTCGTCTGTCAATCAAACAGAAAATGTATGGATGAAAACAGTCAGTTCAGTAGAGACCACAACCCCTAAGGTTGTTTGCAATAATGACATCCGTGACAGCGTCAAACACAAATTGAATGTTGTTAGTGTCCGTAGCGCAAGTTTGATGACAGTAAATTTCCTTTACTGAGCTTTTATTTTTAGCTTCAAACTGTGCCTGAATGTATGCCGAGGCCTCTTGATACATTTGCTTCCCTGGAATTTGATCAAAAATACAATATCATTAGAGCTGTGATACCATAAAGAAATGACACAGAATATTACAATCAAGGAATGTTAACAATAAACAATACAAAAAAGACATTCATTATTTTTACAATGTTTCCAATTCACAAAGAGACTAGTAAAAATGTTTGATCACTTTAAAGACACTGAAATGTTACTGAATTTACTAAGTGAAGTAAAGTACTGTGACGAGACATGTAAACTGTTCATTTGTGAAAAATGATCTTTAAATCCTCAAATTCCAATTCCATGAGTCTATTTAAAGATTGCATGAAACTTTCCATTGATAAACAATGTCCAGTTTTGTTATCTAGCACAATTGTCTCTCTATCATAGCCTCTAAGACTATTAAGTCAAAAGTCAATCATATAGTTACTGAAATTTGTGTGTCTAGGTGCATACATGAAAGGATTACCATAACAAAAACAAAACGTGAGACTGGGAAGCCAATTTAAACTGACAAAGGACATCAATTTCATTTGATAAATTCCTCGTGATACTGCCAGAAATCTTTTCCCGACTATATAAATGGAACTGAATGTGGGGAATTCACACTCTCCCTTAGAAATAAGATAAAGACCCAGTCTTCTCACAGATTTGCAAAAGTTTGCATTGTGTGGAGATCAAATTAATTTTAGTGTATAACGGCTACGTGAAACATCTATGTCTCTTCCTCACTTAAAATGAATTTCATAGTCACCTGCATGAAAAATAAATTTTCATACACGGTATGCCATGTTTTAAGTCACCAAACTCCAACAGAGATCAGGGATTCAATATGATGAGGTGGTCTGACTTCCATATTCTTATACTGTATACACTGGGTGAACATTCATCTTTGAATAAGCAAAAAATCCTGCCATGGGCAGGTTGTCAGTACATGAGGATGTTGTAAGATGAATACATCTGTATCACTACTGAAATCTTCATTTTTGTCAACTTTTCTCCTGATTTCACGCGGTAATGTGGTGTTTTCCATTGTCAATATCTCTGGCTACAACTAACTCACAACTATTTTCACCATATGATTCTACATGACAGTAGGCTTATAACCCAATTTGGCAAAAAACTAACATACTACTCATTCTGACTGTGAAACTTATTTATACATACACTTTATACCATAATATCAAATGTAGCTGATTTTCTACAAAATTATTCTTACCTGTGTATTCAGGAAAACATATCGTTAATGGTGATTTCTTTATTTTTTCCTCAAACAGATCTTTCTTGTTTAGAAACAGGATGATGGAGGTTTCTGTGAACCATTTGTTGTTGCAGATGGAATCAAACAGCTTCAAGCTCTCCTGCATTCGATTCTGGGGACAAACAAGTATTAGTGGGTGAGACTTGAAAATGGACAAACTTCACAAACAAGTGCATTTGTAAAATAGTGAGAATGTGTTTCAAGTTACTCTTAGCATTTTCTTGTTTAGTGGCAGCATATCTGCACTATGAAGTCAAGACTTGGGTCAAAATGCAAATGAAGTAACATGATACTCATAAGAACTATCCTATCAGACAGAGCCATTAAAATGTGCCAACAATCCAACACACATCGTCATAGATATACATCATAATCATATAATTGTTCAATGACTTGTGCTATGGCAGTTTTTGATATTGCTACCTCAAAAGGCTGAAAATGACATATGCCATTATGGTAAAACAGTCTCCATTTTGAATTCATAGTTTCTATCAAAGTTTAGTTAGAACACTTTAAGCAGCAGATATGGATTCTATCAACACCAAGTGTTTCCACACTATGAGGAAGTTGACACCAGATCCAGATTAAGTCAAAAAGTTCAAAACAAACTGTTGATGCTTGAATCATCAAAAAGTGGATATGCTGTTGTTAAAATATAACGCCAGTTTCTAATCTGACTTGATTAATATCAACTGGGAGTGTAAATTTCTTACAAGGCTAAGTTAATATGGTTTTACCATATGGCAGTGATCAATTAACTTCATTTACCTCAATACAAATAATTTAAATTACAGTTTACTTTGGTGGTCCATGGTGTTATATTTTTAATGACAATGATTAAATGGGGATTTTGTACATACATTTGATATTACAAATATTAAAGTTTGATATTAAAGGTGCTTAGTGCTTATCACACAATTTTAATTCTGCAATACTTGTTTACATCATTCGAAACTATCATCAGCCAAAACAAACAACATAAAAGGAAGGACACGCCTAATCTTCACATTATTAATCATTTACTGATAAGCCAATTATCTGCTTGGAGCAAGTAAGTATCGTCAAGGTAGGTAACTAGGAGACTTTTCTCACATATATAAAACATAGATGAAATTGCTTGTTTCCAAGCAAAACAAGCAGTAGTACATCAAGAGCAGAAAGGTTAATGTACAAGATAGCATTTCTGGCTCTCAATCATGTTTCAATATTGTCACTACTACATAATAATGGCTGAGGTCAGGCTAATGTCAAAACATAACGTCTCATCATTCCTGGGCACAAGAGTTATCAGATAGTCCCATTAAAAAAAAAAAAAAAAGAAAGAAATATTCAGATAGAGACTTGTGTAGTTTTGTTTTTTAAAATCACATTCATTCACCTTACCTTTACAAAGCTGTCTGTCTAATACAAATGTTTTTGTGTCCAACATTCAAATTTTCTATTGTCATAGTGACCAATTTGCCATCAGAAACAAATCTGATGTACTAAACCACGATTTCTAAATTATGTAACTAGTCAGGTTTCGTATACTAAATAAGAGTGACTGTTTTATTTAATTATTCAATCTTTTGAACACTTAAACTCAACTTTGAAATTCAGATTGTCAATACTTTAAAACAAACAAACAAAAAATCTGACCATTATAAACTCACTGTCCAAAACTTGCTATGGTGTAGCAATCCTCAAAGCTTCTGCCTTATCCTAGGTTATCAAGAAAGTTTCGCAGGTGGCCTACATGTTTTTTGGGGCACAGATCATCAGTTTAAAACAGATAAGCTTACACCAATATATTGGTGGAGGCCTGAAGCTCACACTAATCCATACGAGGGTCTAGAAATATAAATAGATATACAGCAAGTATAATGGGACACTAAACTACCTAGTACCCCACTGAGAAAGCTGCCATAAAGCAACTGAAAAAGATCTTCAAATTGAATTGCAAAAAAAAAAAAAAAAGGTTTTTAAAAAGTGCCTGAGTGATGCTTTGGAGAGGAATCCTATCTTGATGAGACTTTGACACGAAGACAACACAGCATTTTCATTACTCTGAGCTCTCAAACTACTGTCAATGAGCATTTTGTTGATGTTGCACGGAAAACACTAAACTATCAGGAAATTTTATAATGGAGCAAAAAGGCCCAAAGTAGTCAAAGTCTGCATGCGTGTTACAAGCTTTGTGCAGGAGAAATCAAAACCTAATGATATTTAGAATGTGTAGGATAGCAACACAAACAATTT
Organism: Peronia verruculata; assembly: GCA_038406235.1. Classification (NCBI taxonomy): domain Eukaryota; kingdom Metazoa; phylum Mollusca; class Gastropoda; order Systellommatophora; family Onchidiidae; genus Peronia; species Peronia verruculata. Next base: position 1,097,134 of record JBCAUA010000021.1, on the reverse strand, counting down.
GTGAAGTTTGATAGTATGGAAAAAAATATCCTAGATCACATAGCACTTACTGTTGTCTCATCTTCATGTAAGACTTGGTCATATTCACTCATAGCAACACAAAATATAATGGCCGTCACATCTTCAAAACAGTGTATCCACTTCTTTCGTTCTGACCTCTGGCCTCCCACATCAAATAATCTGAGGATGAGACAAGGCAGTCATGGGTCAAGGTCAATACAAGGACATGAAAAAGGACTACAGGATGGTGGCAAAACAAGAAAATGACTGAAATTACAGGACAAGATGTCAAATGTCAAGGTCAATGTTTGAAAATGAAAACTGACTACACAGTGATATAGGAAGGAAAAATTTAAAAAAAAACAAAAAAAACATAAAAACCAAAAGAAGCTATTGTAACACAGTTCCATATCCACAAAATCTCTCAATGCCAACAGTTCAATTGTTACATTGAATCAAAACCAGTCAATGATAATTATTTTAGAATTATAATTATGTTTTGATAACTGTTGTCCTACTCATCTATTTAGAAAAAGTGCTGATGATTTCAAAAGGTATGAAATGAGAAAGTTTTTTCTTCACATGAAGATACTTTCCCGTCGAGTTCATATTCATACAGTAGCAGGAAATAGCATGGATACGAATATCTTCTAAGATCATTAGGATGGGGCTTTGGGCCTGTCCCATATCTTTAACAGGCAGAGAAACTGGCCATCCGCCAACTAAAACTAAACACTTTTTGAAGCATCTCTTCATGCAAAGTATGGTGAAAGAAAAATCATCCGAGCCAAATAGAGGGCCAAAATGTATAAAAGATTTTTTTTCCTATTGCTCTCCTGTAAAATCTTGTATTTTGGCATTGGCACATGGCTGGTTATTTCAAGCTGTCAACAAAATATCCAAATGGTAAGGTATGCTGACGTCCCTAAGCCACTAGTAGTAGGAAAAAAAAAAAAAAATACCACAGAAGGAACAGAGGCAAAACAGAGGGATTTAAAAAAAAAAAAAAGATGAAAATGATATACAATGAGTAAATTATTTTTTTTGCTTAATAATCCAGCAGAGATAAATTATGCTTTTTTTTAAATTTAAGTTACTCTATACCAGAAAGACATAAAAGAAAAAGGAAAAAAGGAAGTGGTGTTGGTAGCCTAGCAGTTGGGCCATCAGACTCAAGATCTATAGTTCCAGGTTCCAATCCTGATATGTCTCGGCATTTTGTCCTTGGGAAAGACAATTAACACACATTTCCTGACTCTACCCAGGTTTAAATGGGTACCTGACTATAGACAGTCACTGATATTGTTAGATGAATAGGGATTTGAGCGCCCAATGGGCAGTCGTCTTGCATGCTTCCCAGGAAGCCGAGAATGTTCATGAGTGTCTTCTTTGGGGTCTGTCAGGGTAATTATAGATTGTAAAGCGCTGAGAGCCTGTACTATACAGGGCTAAGCACTGTACAAGTGCTCTCTATTATTATCATTGCTATGATTGTTATTAAATAAAAGCAACCCTACCACCACAAAGAAATGAAGTACACTCAGTTTAAAAAAGTATGGAGATGAATCATATGCAGATTATACGACAATACTTACTTGAAATTTAAATTTTTAAATGAGAAATGAACTTCAACTATCCCAGTGGTTTTCACCCTGGTTCGCAAAATATCCTGCTCTGTGGGCATGTAGTCTTTTGCACCTAAACGATCTAAGTCATCTAAAAAGCTGGGGATGAGAAAATAACAAAACAATTTAGTCAACAGTAACTTTTTTCACAGTGCTTCTACCATCAAATAAGGTTACAAAAACTAGTATGATTGTCCACACAAATGACTGCTTGCATACAAATTAATATCAAAAGCATATAATTTCCTGCTCTTGATCCACAAGTTTTAATCACTGGGTTAAAAAAAAACATAACTTAACATAATTATACTGACAAAAAATTCTAACAAACTCTTCTGCTTCACTTTTTTCTGCTGCATAATTCTCTCAGGCGTAAACATGTGTCTGCTACCTTCTTACCCTGATAAACTGATATCTATGATAATCTAATAAAACCATGATAATCATTTTAAATGCCACAGCAACCTGGTATGATACAATCAATTTTTAAAACGTGTTTTTTTTTTTTTTTTAATCAACACATACAAACGAAAAACCCTTGATTGTGACAGTCAGTATAACACAACTGACAAAATTAATCGGGGGGGTTCGGACTTAACTGTTACTAACTGGTCATGAATGGGGACTAAGGACTTTGATTTTTAAAAATCCAAAAGCTAATCTCCAATATAAAATGGTCAAAAATTAAATTTTTTAGCTTCACCTGAATTACACCTTTGGTTCATTCAAAATGAGTTTGTTACTTGATTTTTCTCAAAATTACGAACTTTGATTCAAGCCGTTATGTTATGAAAGTGACAAAATAATTTGTGGGTTTTTTTTTTATACAAGATAAACATTTCCATAGTCCTAGAACTTACTATTTGGCAGAGTCATTGAGCTGGTACTCGTTGGCACGACCTAAGCACTCTTGTACACCCGAATCCACCCACAATCGCTTCATGGCTGCGAGTAGTTCTTCTGAAAAGGGCTCTGTATCTTCCATCCGCGCTATAACGTCTAAAACCATCTTGGCGTCAGACTGAAATGACACAAAGATATCACAATGAATAAAACTGCAGTTGGAAAAAAAAAAAAAAAGAAAAGAAAAGAAAAAAAAAGAAAAGAAAAGAAAAAAAAAAATCTGAAAATTTAATTTAAAAAAAAAAAGGGGGGAAATAAGCAAATATCTCATCTTCTCATGCACTTTCAAATTAAAGGCAATTAATTTTCAGTGCTTAAAATGAAGGGGGCGGGGAAGGGGGGAGAACGCAAACCAATTTATTCATCACAGTAAACTAGGAACATCTTGCAACAAAATACATGTAGAACAAAAATTGCTGCATTTCAAACATTGGAACCACTGATCTATGGTACAGAAAAAAAAGTCATTCTCTTATACTCCGCTATTCGCACTTTGTGTAATCTGTTTAGTAAAAAAGAGAGAGAGACCACAAAACTAGATGATATTCTTGAAAGAAGTTTCCAGAAGAAGGTGTTTCATCAAGGTTTGTTAAAAGAGGGGTTAAAGACAGGGTGAGTTTCTCAGCACTCAAGAAAAGATCTATTGTTGTTGTTTTGGTTGTTTTTTTTTTCTGCTACTCTGTGGTATGGATAAACCAACAGTTGCTCCAGCATGGGGAGAGGCTGATGGAAAACATGCACAGCACAGCTTTAGCTTGGCCTTTTCTATAATTACAGTTTGGATCAAGTAAGGGAAAATGTGCAGTGTCAATGAACTTTACAATAATTGAACTATCATCTACGCAACACCTAATCACTAATGAATATAAAACTATCTGCCATCCCTACTTCCATCTGACCCTGTCCATTTTATGATCTTTTTGCATCCGCTTTATAATCAAATGACATATTCGGGCGTCTGTTGTTAGCATTTCATAAATTCATTTCTGCCATCAGAGATTACCACAGCAGCTCTTGAGCTGGCCTTGTTCTGCTGGGATGATAACAGATAATTGTCAAAAAAGAGGGAAATTTTTCATCAACTCAAAACATGTAAGAAAACAGCCCTCATCCCTCTCCAACCCATATGGAAGCCTATCTGATAAAAAAGAAAGTCTTATTTTGATATCAAACTATTTAAAAGAAGTTTCATTTTACCTTTGAACAAGTGCTGGGGGAGGGGGGCATACTGGAAGGGAGGCAGGGTGGGTAGCGATGCCTACTGTTACCGAGGAGAAAAAGAGGGAACTAACTGGCTGAAGGAAAAAAAGAGGATTTCCGCCAATTGGTGGAAAATTATCATCACTGGTTCTGATGGTGTTTTTGATAGTCAAGTTTGTAAATGCCTGTGTCTGTGGGAAGATATGTTGGGTACGGATACTGTATCTCTTCAACTCTGAGAGAAATTTCCTTCTGAGGGTAAATAGTTTATCTTTTCTTATTTTCAATCCCAATACATCTCTTCAAAATCTGTCATCTGCACTGTGGCAACAACACAAGACAAAAACTGGATGGTTGGTTTCCTAATCATGGCTGTATCACAAAACCAAAATTATTTGCAGTTACGATTTACTCATACGATTATGTGCCTCTCCCTCTGACGGTCTAAATAGAATTGGAGGACAGAACTTTGCTCTTTTTTTTTTTTTGTACCCATTATTCCTAGCACATGTGTGTGATTGATATCTGTCCTCTGAATGAAGCAACACCAAGTGAAGAAAACATGAAAGTCAGTTTTCGAGACAAAATTTTTTAAAACCGAAACTTGATGCCTTCTCTAAACTGTTATAAAAAAAAAAAGCCCACCACCTTTCTGAAAGATTATAGAGCTAGGTGACAAAATGGTTGAATTGAAAACATGACTTTGAAACAAATCTGGGCGGTAAACTAGTAGTTTGTTTGGTAAACGGGATTTTGATGGCACATTCGTAGTTTCTTCGTTAGAAAATCCCAGTAGTGACAGCGTTGGCTGTGAGAAGGGGATAAGGTCAGGGGTCCGCCCATGGTGCCACGCGACAAAACGACACCGGCCTTGGTATCGATCTCCATTCATATGTCACCATGGCAACCGTGTCTTCTGCCCGTGCCCGCAGCCCTAGCGTCGTTTTCATTCATCAGAACTGCCGACTCACTCACTCACTCTCCCTTTCACAATGTGATGGGGCTGCCTGCCTGCCTGCTCGCCTTCCCAGCGTTGGGGCAAGAAAGAGATCCAAACCCAAATACCTTGCCGTGTTCTGTTTCCCTCGCTTAGTCAGACTCACACAGACTGGGAGTTGGGAGGAATGGAGGCAAATTGTGGAACTGTTTTCTATATAGCTGTTTATGGTGGACAGCCAGGGGTAGAACTACTAGTTCTAGATCTACATCTATCGATTGTCACAGATCTTGTTGTTGTTGTAACTGATACAGTTCTGGTGTTATTGGCGGCTGTTGGGGGTCAGACTGTGGAAGCTTTTGTTGTTGTTCTTGTTGTTGTTGTTGCTGCTGCTGCACCCATGACGACAAGAACCATAAACTGTTGGGTTGAGGAGACGCGCGATGTACCACCCTGCCCGCCTGCCTGCCTTCCTTGCCCGGCCCTAGGGTTTGTTCAATAAATGTTAATCGCGTTTCTCTCCCCCCCCCCCCTCTCTCTCTCTCTCTCTTTCTCTCTGTGTCTCTCTCAGTCCATGCTGGCATGCTGGCCACTGTGAGCTGGCTAGCCATAGAGACCGAGAAGGAAGGGCATGGGTGGGGTGGGGAGAGGGGGGGCAAAGGGAGGGAAAAGGCTAGGGTGGAGCAATACAATAACTTAGGCTGAGTAGGACACAGGTCTGCCCAAACTCTTATTTCTAGGCTTATCGCTTTGCTGTCACTGCCATCCAACGTTCAGTTCTAACTGTTGATTGTTGTTGTTGCTGTTCTTCTTTTTGTTGTTGTTGTTGTAATATATCAACATCTACCGGTAACCTTGTTCGCTGTCGGGAAAAGAACGAAATAATAACTGACTGAAAGAAAGAGAACGAAAGACTGGCAAACGAGTTCAGCTGCCGAGCATTTAATTTCATCTGTAATCTTGTCTTTTCTCATTTTCCAATGCCAAAGCTAGGTCTGATGTTAATATGGATGAAATTTTTCGCTTCTAAGCTGTTCCATTGTCACATTTTCAATTTTTGGGCCGCTGACTTAGCATCTCTGCTGTTCGATGGCTTTTATGATAGCCTTAACACATACCTTGTTTCCGCATAGGGACGAGAGATGAAGGTAGACATGCTGTTACATGAAATGTATTCTTGCAGGAATTGGTAGGGAGGAGGAGAGAACTTATTTGCTATATATATATATATATTTTTTTTTTTTTAAATATAATATGTACAAGGTTCACTCCTCTAAAAACCCTGTCCTAATCTGGTGGTGCATCCACGTGATGATATTGTTACATTCTTAGTGTCTGTATATTTACAAAACAGACGGGGGCCTTTACGTGGATTCTACTATGCAGCGCTACGAAAATCCTGAAGGACTGGGGGTCTAATGGAAAACTTGGGAGGGGGGGGGGGGAGATAGTAGCATTATCTGAAACACTTTCTGCTATCTACATCTACATCTCCCGTAGTCTTGTCGACCGTCGGGGCACCGCTGCTGATCTGGCCATCATCCCCCTCCACTC
>JBCAUA010000021.1:1069636-1090815 GCA_038406235.1 Peronia verruculata | reverse complement strand
ATAAGGAGTTTTTATGTCTTCTATCAATATATTATCCTTCAGCTGGTCAGAAATTACTCCAATTTTATTGAGCTTGAAAATTTGTTGTGAGATCATTCTAAAGTGCTGCTTAGATCTGTCTTCTGAGAGCGGTTTATAAATGGCAGGGCGAGCTAGCATCTCCAACATTTTAGCCTCATAGACAGATTTTTTTAACAGTACAATGCAGCCGCCCTTATCTGCTTGTCTTATAACAATGTCTTTGTTTGTTTTGAGATTAGTAAGAGCATGGCGTTCAGCAGTACTTAGATTATCCCTAATTTTAGTCTGAGGAGCAGTGAAGGTCATGACTTCCTTTTCAATGTTATTACAAAATAAATCTAGGGCTTGGTTTTTACCCGCAGATGGTGTCCACTTACTGGGGACGTTTTTTTACCACGGTTGTGGACAGCTGAAATAACCACTACAGGAGGTTGAAAAGCTTATAAAAACCATAACCTGTTTTGGGGCTGACAGACTACATACACACATGTATTAGAATATAAGGTTATCATCTAACCGTCACACATAACAATGTCTATTCTCCATCCAAATTCAGTTTACATCAGAAATAGGTTGGGGCAAAATGTTGATCATTGTGTCTAGTAAACCACATTAGGGTTATAATTCTTTTTACGCCTTTCAACTTTCAGTGGGGCGGTTATTTCAGTAGATCACAATGTTGATATACGTAGTACATGCACTTTATGCATACACAATACTCGAACACGTAGACGTATCTTCCATAACTCAGACATAATGACTTCTTTCTTCAGGTGACCCTAGGAACTACTTCGGATGGACAAGTGATTTTGCTGTCTCACAGAAAATTCCTCCTAGGAGGCTATCTCGGCCAAAATCACGGACCTTACATAGGTGGCTTCTATTATATTAGCATATTCAGTTTCTAAGAAATCACTCCGCGCAAGCTGTTCCATCCTAGAAAAAAATCAACGTTTCAACAGGATAACAGACGACATCAACATTTTGTTCATTTCAAATGCTTTCAACATTATATCGCTTTTATCTCGCCATAAATCTTCTCAGCTGTCTCCAGTCGCGCGTTTAAGGCTAATGGAACAGGTCTAATTGGACTCAAAAAATGAATGTCACAACATCCATAAATCTGTCATAAATTTGGGACCTTTTTTTTATCCAGATAAAATATTTCATTTTTGGCTTCTATGTAGTGACATTTTATATTATTATGACATTGTGTGTGTTTGAGGGGCGGGACCGGGAAGGGAAGTGTAGAGGAAGGGGAAGTGAGGAAAATGTTGTTCTTCCCTCGCCTTTTTTTTTTTTTATATCGAGTACATTTTTTCGTTTAAATGCGGCAGATGGAGGAATCGTATGCTTGGTTTGAACGTTATTGCAAGGGCAATAAATCTTACCGTAATGAGGTAGGTTCTTTCGCTCTGACGATTAGGAAAAGGTAATTATTCAACCAAAAATGATTACTTCCAAAATAAAAAGAGAGAGAGAGAGAGAGAGAGAGAAGAAAATGAACAATTTAATATATCTGCTATCGTTTCCCTGTGCCTATCTTAGCGACAATACGAAAAGGTTATACATGTACTTATCTGTGTCTATCTTAGCGACAATACGAAAAGGTTATACATGTACTTGTATTTTTTTGTTTTTTCACTGTTCGTATCATTTTAACCCTACTGTTTTTTTATGGGAGCAGTTTTCAGTAATTGCTTCTGGTGTTTATTGTAAATTGGCGAATCCATTTTATGATCTAGCCTTGTTTGATATTTTACTAGCAAGCTTGACAGAACCCGGACTTGATGTGCTAGATTCCACGAAAACGTGAAATTTCTGCTGGAATGATGTTCATTTTACATGATTATAACATTGATATCTTAAAATTTGAGACATGGATTGTCAAGCGGTAACTATAACAATCAATTAAAGGAAATAAATAATTATCTGAAGAATTGATAAGTTAAAAGTTAATCTAACTGACAGAACTCGCCGAAATTTTGAAGTCACGTGTTGGGAGCTGAAAGATTCCTCTTGTCTTGCCACTACACGGAGACACATTAACTTGCATTGCATTCGTGACGTCATTTAAAGATTTGAAAAATACGGATAAAAGAAGTCACTTTTAATCATCCCAATATTTGATCTAAAACCAGATGCGTTTGATAGGCCTTACTTTTTAACATAATTTTATGATAGGGCCTATAATCCTATGCTCACGATTCTTAACGAAATTTCAAAAACAATTTTTTGACGCTTCGAACACTCGCAAGCAGAGTGTTCGAAGCGTCTCTTGGAACAGGAGAGAACAGGGATAAAAAGAGGACGCGAAATGTCACGTATCGCATAACAAACATATCGGGGACACGCAACAAGCGGTTCAGCGTTGCGTCGGCCTCTTCGATTGTTTCTCGCCGCCAGATAATAGAAATTTGAAAATTTCCTTAGCGTGCCGTAGGCCAATCTGGCACGGGTGAGCAGCTGCTCCCTGGCAAGTGAAAAAAGCGTTGGGCGAGCATGAATTTCAAAAACTCAAAACCCCCCGAACTTAGAAAGTCTGTGCAATATGCGCCCCTCAAACAATACAATGTTCTCTTCCCAAAGCTTCTAATTTGAAATGCTATATTGTTATTCACGTACACGAATCATTGTTGCGAGGTCAGAGGTGGCATGTTTGAGGGCAAGGAACTTCATGTTTTTTTGGAGCACCACGCAGGAAGCCGTCATTTCGGACAGAGAAATGACGCTTTTAATTAACGTTTAATGATGAAATGTGCGCGTTCTACCATCAAATAGCTTCTTTCACGTCTCCGATGTTTCCTTTTCATTTGGACAAGAATATTTGACCCATATTCCTCTTCAACGGTGATAATTGAATCTACTTTCGTTTCGGTACATCAGTTTTATTAGTTTTGAAGTTGACTGAAGTTTGCCCACATGTGGAGTGAGCTTGTCAGCGCCATTATCAACAGGCGTCATTTTCTTTTGTGCGGGCTTTTACAAGGACTCCAGGCTGTAAAGAGTTCTGAGGACCTTTAATAGACTGAAAGGGGGCCATTTTGCGCGTGTGATGGACTCCAGTTTTCACCGCAAACATGAAGGTTTAATGTTTGTATATGATTGTGTGTGTGTGTGTGTGTGTGTGTTTGGATAATAATTGTGTGTGTTCGAAAAATTGTGTGTCGTTTGAATAATATTTGTGTGTGTTTAAATAATGAAATTTATTGTTAACCCGTGCGTGCGTGTGTGAGTTTGTCGCCTGCAAAGGTTCACTCACTGATCATTTCTGCGTCCTGAATCGCGAATCTAGTAATCAAATTTGAATCCACGAACAGATGGAAATAGAGATGGAGAGATGTTCGAAGGAACTAGAGAACTGTAATTATCTGTGTATTCCTCATTTATCAAAAGTGTCAAACGAACAGGGAAAGTAAACTTTTTACGCCTCTATTGTGTAATAATTGAAAATTCTGGAGTACTGTCGCCCACAGGGTTACGGTAGGACTAAGTTCTCAAGTTACTCTAATACCACGCTCACGACAAGCGGCTTTGTTATGCAGACGACGAAATGATTGGAGTGGGTGCCGAGGGCAGATGTTCCGCGATCGCTCGACGCGTGGCTTGGTAGGGCAGGGCAGGGCAGGGGCCGGCACAAAGAAAGAGAAGACGGGGATCACCATGCAACATGTGTTTGTCGGCCACAAAGCGGGACTGGCACAAGAGCATCAATGAAATATACGATAGGGGGCGGGAGCAACTGAAAAGTGGCCTTTGCCTCTAGGCCTACGTTTGCTTTGTGTACACTTTGCCACTGTACTGGAATGGGACGTGCAAACCGAAGCCCTAAAGGGGATCGGAGGCAAATCAACATGGATATTAAATTTAAATACGCACGAGCGCTCTCGGAAAGGACTGCATGGGAAATGAAGCTGTTGGAGAAAAAAAGACCGAGTGGGGAGGGGATTGAGATGTTGGGAGTGTTAGGAGGAGGGGATAATTTATATTTAAAAAAAGGGGGGGGGGGGATCGGAAACAGCTGCCCAGTTGAAGTGGGAAACAGAGAGAGCGAGAGAGAGATACCGAGGCATAAAACGATAAAGATAACATTCAAAGTATGCTGATTTAAAACTGGGCAACGAATGCAGAACAACAAAAACAAACAGAAATAAAAATGTGAAATGTTGATGAAACTGAAACTAAAAAATTAACTGGCTGCAAACACATGATTTATCATATGCAGGGAAACGAGTCTGTCAGGGAAAGGGGCGTGGTGTTGGTGGAAAGAAATGGAATAAAGAGGTTAGGGAAATCTGAAAGATCATGTGGCATACATTTGACATGATCACGTATGTTTGAATTGATGTTGCAATGGGAATGAAAGTAAAGAGGACAAACTAAAGAGAAATGAGATGGACATCCATGAAAATGAAACCAAACAAGAAAAAAAAAAACTCACTTGTTTCAAACAAACATAAGGTGATAACAGATATTCACTCCATAAAATGCACAAACCCTGAACTTCCTTGGTTCAAAATATTTAATAACAGAAAGGAGTAAAATGTGGCAAGAAAACAAAACACAAAACAAAAATTATGCTTCCTGCACAAACTGATACATTCATTTTTTGTTCTTTTTTTTTATCTTTAAAAAAAAAAAAAAAACGTAAAGGTTTACGGCAGACTAGTATAATAATATGCAGTCAATATATATACACAAGACAGCAGAAATTATTTGAGACATGATAAAGATAAATGAACAAACTTACAAACACAGTTGTTTCAACAAATATTATATTATGTGTGTGTTTTCAAAAACAAAAAAGATGCTAAAATTTGTGATTGCCTATTGAAAATATTCCCATGCCAATGATTGTGCAGCAAGTATGTAGTATCTGAAAATTATTCTTTTGGTCAAACCCGAACCAGATCAATGTATTTAAATACCTAAGAATACAAATCCACTTTGATTTCTTTAGTTATGAAGATTAAACAGTAACAAAAAATATATGAGATATAATCAAAGAAAGGTTTGGCCTGATTTATTTTGAAAGAGGAATACAGAGATCCTTGAGAAAATCTCATGAGCTTGTCATAAACAGATGTGTAACAATGATAATATATATGGAACACTTTATGAGCAATGAACAAACTGCTGTTTTTCTTTCCTTTAATTCTATACTTTTTCTTTTCTTCTCATGTTTGTTTAACCCTGAATGTGTCAGAACGAACTGCTAGATAATCAGGTCAATGATGACACTTTAATATTCAGGATGCTCTGAGATGTTACAATAATATTAGGACATAATACTAACTATATTTAGATCTACATGTATATCATGAGAGAAAATTATGGAGGAAAATGTATGATAGCAAATCTGCAACTGATTTGGTCCTTTAATATTTCAAGAGTTAAACATCTGAATCTTCTATAGCAATGCACATTCGCAACTTAACTGTGAAATGAGACTTGTTTTAGATAGGACAGTATAATGAATTTAAAAAAAAAAAAAAGGATTGGTAAACAACAATGCATTGTATGAAATAAAAACATAACAATCTAAGCAAACACCAAGAGAGGGATTTAAATTAAAGAAGGCGAGCATTATGGAGACAAAACTTGGCATCAAAGCATAATTTAGAGACATGAACACTAAACACATTTATGCCTATATGGAACTTGGCATTGTTGCCTATGCTAACATTCTGTCTCTCATGTCTCATTCCACACAGGTTCAAGTCAGTTTCAGTGGTTGTGAGAAAATGGATCCACGGTAAGGAATCTTACTTTAGGATATACATGTAAATATTATTAATGTTGCTGATGACACTGAAGCACTTAATTAGTGAAAGACAATTACAAAATTACCTGTGCAACGGAGACAATGGCTAGCTGCTACTATAACTCTAAATATCAACACCCCCCCCCCCCCCCATTTTAAGGGGAAAAAGGGGGGGGGGGGGGTCAGATGATGACAGAATGGCTGCGACAGATTTGTACATTGATTCTGACACAGATAAAATGATGATTTATGGGGCTGTCAAAGGGAACAAGAAATACGAGCCCAGCTCAAATAATTTGATTATTTATGTACGCCATTGGTCTTTCTTTCTCACATTTACACACTACTTCTACATCTAATGCTTTGTAATGGTCTATAATAATATGTATATATATGTATATTATATCTAGTCTACAACTTTTTGAAATCTTTAACCTGATGATGGATTTTCTCTTCTTAAAATATATTAGCACATTGTATGAAAATGACTTATGAATGTGCTAATATTTATAACTGCTGTCTATATCTTCATAATATAATATTATATGAAAAATATGCATAAATATCTATTTTCAAGTGACAATAAATAAATGTGATTTAACGTATACAATATAATGTAAATTATGCAGATGATTCAGAGGTCTTTTTTTTTGTTTTGTTAGTTTTAATGTACCGGTAATAAATATATTAGTAAAGGTGATTCTACAAATTGTTTGATACACTGAGGGGCCTTTTCTTTTCTAGATATGAGATGAAATATGATGAGATACTACTATGCTACATATGAGCTGGATGAATAATAAATAATGGATGGACTCGAGAAATGCTGTTTGTTGGGTACTAACTTTCACCTTGACATGATTACAAATGGGAGTAAATGAATAGAATACAGCTGACACAATGGAACACATAAAAATATAATATTCTTGATTGGTCATTAAATATAATAATAAATACATAATCCCCCCCCATTTTCATTTTAAAAAATCATAATGCGTGTGACAATGTGAAATTAAAAAGTATGGCAGCAAACTGACTCAGTTTACAAGTACTTCTGGTGACAATGCATTGCCCTTTTTCACAAAGAAAAAAAATTGTATGTCCACTGATTAAGGCAATCAAGAACTTACAAGTAGTGGTACATGTATCATGAAACTCAAATCCTTGTCTCTTGGTGACAAACAAAGTCTGATTTATTAGGTAATTTTTTTTCAATTGATACACAATAATTTTGCAATATATTTAAAAGGTTAGATTTGGCTATGTTTGTTCTTTGTCAAAACAGGGTAAATGCAATCATTTTGGCATCACTTGTTCCAACATAGCACAGGCTGTCTGAAAAAGTCAATGAGCCAAATAATAGATTTAAGTAAAAAAAAAAAAAAAAATTACGGAAACATTGGTTCACTGAACCTATTGATAAACAAAATCAGGTACTTATGGGCCCATCAGAGGATAACGTTTCTATGTGAGTTCCGATTTAATAGCCAGGCATGAGACGTTATGACAGGGAAGTAAACCAAAGGCTCTTGCTCTTTCCCATCTTGGACTGTACATGCATTACGGATATGATATCATGGCTTCTACACTACTGTTATAGTGTGCTTTCCTCAGAAGCGAAACAAAAAAGCCATACTCAAACCTAAAGTAAAAGGCCAATTTCTGTCAGACATTGAGTCTTGATGCTTTGATGCCAATAGCAAATACAAGGAGGTCTAAATCTTTTTAAACTCACAAAAAACTTGCTGGGGTTGTTTTTTTTTTTTTGGTCTCTTACATTTTACACATAATATTATTAATGGCTTCAGAAATTTTTGAGATGCTTCATCTCAAGACGGGAATAATGGCTCTTTCACTTGCAGTTATACCAAAGATTATGATCTTTGGTTGCACTGAACACATTCATTCTTGATTCATTGACATGAAGTTTCATGTCCCTCATTTACCTGACAAAATTAAAAATAATGATGTTTGGCATGATTATCTTCGTTTGGCCGGATAGCTTTAAAGTTTGGAGAAAGGCTTTGAAAAAAAAAGTGTGTTTGAGAATGGCTAACAATATGTACAGCAAGACAATAGCATACTTGGCCATTCACTGAGATCAAATGTCACAAAGATGAGTTTTTCATCGGAATTAAAGTACAAAGGAACAGTATTAAACATTCATGTGTTGGAATAAAATAACATTTATAAATACGTTCAGTGGTTTCCAACAGGAACATGAGAATGAACAGAGTATCCAAAGATAGTGAGGAAATACAAAAACTATTCATCAGGCATTCATGCAATACCACAAAACAAAAAGATACATTAATACTATAATTTCTTCATAAAAGTTTGCATTCACTAGTGGGAAAAGGAGATTTTCTTGGGGTTTTTTGTTTTTTTCACAATTGTCTTTGAGAATGTAAAAGTCGGCCTCCTGATATTGAACTTTCTCTCTTGATTGTTCAGAAACTTTATACAAAAGTGTTATTTTTCTTTCCAATTTGACTTGAAAAAAAAATAAAAATGCATTTTTCTCTTTTGTTTGGGCCAAGGTTATACACCATATGTTTGAACCAAATCTCATTTTATGTCGATTGAAAGATTGCACAGTCACATGTTTAAGTTTCATGTATTTGGAATTAAATGAGTTGAGTAACATTTTCATAGCACTGAGTCAAAAAAACCTGGTTATCATGCCTGAACATTGACAAATGCCACTGACAAATATCATGTGTATAAAAACATGATAGCTTCGCTTGTAAAAACATGCACCTAATTAATAAATAAATGTACATGATCATACAGATCTCCATTCTGTATGGAATAAAATAATGCAGCACCAACCAACATATTTAACAAATTAAATAGTGGTCTTGTTCCATGAAGGAAAAAAAAAAAATTGCAAAAACAAGACAAAACTCTTTTGGAAGAAAAGGAGAGAGAAACAACAAAAGCTATACATGCAACATGCAGAAGTGAAAACACATGTGCATCATATCTGGCAACATTTGTAGACTGAACAGTGTCCATGCACAAAAGAAAACATTTTTTTGGTCCACTAAAGTGCGACCAAATCTTCATTCATACATTCCTGTTCTGATTGTAAAAGTTGTATCATTTCTTGATCAGATTCTTTCATTCCATGTGGAGACATTTAAAAGATTGTTTGAACAGTACAAATAATAACCATCATACCGGCTGAGATTCAAAAATAAAAAGATTAAAATTTGATCCATATTCTGATCATGTAAAATCATGTTTTCTACCATAAGGTTTTGGTCATAATTCTCATTCAAAGAATGTTGTTTAGGCATACTTGTATAAGTACTTCTTCATTTTTATTTGTGTTTGTTAATACAATGTATTGGTATAATAAGTGAATAATTCTGAGTATCTTGGGATACATGCTTAATTGTTTTACTGAGCTAAAATTAAATGAATGCAGATTATTCTAAATTTTGCAAGGAAGGAAGCCATTTTAGCAAGGAAACTAACATTTTCTAAGAGTTTTTTTTTTCGGATGAAATCACATGTATAATGCTAGCTATAGACAAAATGAGCATATGTTTCATGATTTATCAGTTTTAAGTTATGTGGTAAATTACAAAAAAACTATGGAAAGCACCGAATGTTGAGCTACATTTGGCACTGTCATGTGTAGGAAACAACAGGTTTTGGCAAGTACAAGGAACAGGCTCCATGCTCCCATAGAGCAACGTTTTGTTCTCGGCCTTCTATCCAAGTTTGGTAACGAAGGTCAAAGGTGTCAATGGTATAACACTTTCTGGCATGGTCGTCGTCACACCATCCACCGATGGCGTAAATACAGTCACCACTCAGCGTGTAGGTTCCATAAGTGCGTACCCTATTCAAAGATCCCACAACTTCCCAAGTGTTTGTATCAAAGTCATACCTGTCAATTGTGTTTGCCATCACCCTGCGATGTGTCAAGGGGTCAAGATGCCAGCCTCCGACAACATACACTTTTCTGTCCCACATAAACATGAAGTGATCTGTTCTGGGAGTCAAAAGATCTGCTTTTCTCTCCCATGTATCTGTACGTGGATCGTACTGATGAAAATCCTGGAACACCTTTTCCTCCGTTTCTTGAATGCCCCCCGATACAAGGACGTAGCGACCCAAACTGGTGCCAGCTAGCTGTGATCTGTTGCCAGGGAGAGGTTGGATATATTTCCACTTGTTTGTTTTTGGGTTATATACTTCACATGCTGCTGCATGGTCGAAATTGATGTCAGATGCATATGGATCTCCACCAATGGCATAAATTCTATCTTCAGTGGCACAGAGAAGAAATCGGCATCTTTCTTGTAGCATGGGTGCAATGCTGATCCATTCTCCAGAAGCAGGAGTATAACAGAAACCAAATGGATGGGCAATCTCTTGCAGGTGATCATTGAAGCATCCGCCTACAATGTACAGCTGGTTCTGAAAAACAGTGATCCCAAAATTGATCTGATCCAAGTGTGGTATCTTGGTCAGATGTTTCAATGTCCCACTGCTGCTGTCCATGTAAAGCACATTGTTGGTCATGCCTGACAGTTTTCTAAACCCACCCGCTACGATGATTGTTGGGTGAAAACCTCGAGTGTTGAGTAAACCGGGAACTTTGCAACCGGTTACCGGTCGATGTGGTTGTTGTTTTACTTCAATACGAGTCACTGAAACTGGTGATTTGATTGTGGAGTTGTAATTTGTCACACTGATAATTGTGTCCTCTTCCTCCAGTGAATTCATGTGGGACAGTTTCGCTAAGGCTGGTATCATTTCAAACAGTTTTGGACAGCCTTCTGTTAGTTCTAACCATTCTTTTGAGTTGAGAATGCTATTCATGTCTGATGTTGAAATGTTTTCAAACATTATGCATTTTAAAACATCCACAATGCAACCAACTCTCTCTGTGGGGGTGTACGAAAACCAGCTCAGCATTGATGCAAAAATGTCAATTTCTTTACAATCCACAGGATAGCCAGAAGACAAAACGGAGATGAGAAATTCAGGTGCTAATTGGTGGAAGTCACTGCACATGGAAAATATGGACCAGTTGCGACACAGGAAGTTGAGTACATGTTGTTGCAAACCTTTCAAAGTGAAGAGCTCAGCAATTTTGGCAGTGTTGACACAATTATCAAGACTGAGATGATCTTGGAGATAATTTTCACAGGCTGTTATCACCGGCAATATCTGCACGTGGCTGGCTCCAGAAAGGACATCTAGGACATTGTCTGTGACAGCAGAGACATACAAGCATTATAAAGTCATATAAGGTAAGATATATACATGTATATATGCAAACAATGTTGTTCACATTAAAGAGTAATAAACATGCTGGAACTGTTTATTAAAATAACAGACAAAATGTTTCGTGACAAACCCACAGATTTTTCTCTTGTTGATTTAGCACAAACTTTTATAAGGATCTATGCTATGTTTCAAATAATCCTTGTAAAATGAACATTGCAAATCAAGTCAATGCCTTTAAAATATTTGATGACAAATTTTTGCAGATGATGTACATACTGTACAGAATGGCATTCTATTGCTATCTTTGTATTACATGCTACATTTCATGACCCTTTCAGGCTTAGAATGTACTTTGATGTCGTAAATAAAAGCAATTTTAGTTGGTAATTTGACAATTTTTTTCATTTTAAACTCTATTTATAATGCTTGTGCACGACAGAAAATCCTCCTGCACGATGACCATGTATATATGTAGAGAACTTATTTAGAAAACTTACCAGAGTCAATGTTTATGGTTGAATTATAAGCAAAATCGATGAGATGTGCTATGCTTGTTGCAGTGAGACCATTAAGACTGATGCGATTTTCTGTGCACTCTCTCAAGCCATCTGTAAACATAGCCCTGAAAACAGAAATCAAATATCAGAAATCAGACAAAATGTATCATCCATCTTTGCATAAAGATGTTGAGTGTTTTAATAGATAACACATTTATGCCTGGTACAATTACCTGTGAAATTAAGATGAAATTCTAAAGTTCACTTAGTGAAATGTCTACCGGATCAAATCACAGTCTATATTTTATCTGGCTGAGGTATAGCTTAAACATTTATCAATCATAGGCAAACAAGCTATCTGAATCAGCTGGAATATAATATATATAAGTATAAGGATTCTTTCTGATACCTACTACTTGAATTTGTGTTTCAATGCACATATTCTTATTACTCATACAAAAATTTTATTGGTAAGCTGTCAAAGTCAATCAACAAAGTTTATCTAATACCATCTAAGAACTTGTAACATACTGAAAACTAAGGTTCTTTATGAAATATATTAATATTTTATACTGTTTGCTGTTTAGTGCAGAAGAAAGAAGAAATGCCATCTTGACAGTCTCACAATAGTCATACCTGAAGTAATCACTGCATGAGGCTAAAACCACTCTGTGTGCTGGAAATTCTTTACTTTCAGCGACAAGAACTACATCAAATAGCTGTCTCATCTGACGTAGGTGCTGAAGACCAGCCAATACTGACTTGCCATGTTCCACAGATTCAAAGCGCACATTGTCTTCACTGTCATTCTGCAGTGAAATGGCCGAGGTCATCTTGACTGGTTCACACCTGGGAGAGTGCAGGGATAAAGCAACTTTTAATAATAAAAAAGATGTCAATAATTTATTTACTGCCATAATGCTGAGATGAGTCTCTGTTCACCTCCTACCCAACTGTTCAAAATAACTGTTTCAATTTATAAAATGCTTTTAGGCCTATATTTTTTCACAGAGAAAAGAAAGGATATAAAATCATTGCATTATTCTAAGTTATATATTACACTTGATATACCATACAGGGTTAAAAATAATAATTATTTCTACTGAACTTGTATTTTTTCACAATATTCCTCCTCATCCTCCTCCCCCCCCAGGAAAAAAAATTAAGTATCAAATTATGACATTATTTTAGGTAACATATTACACGTGTCAAATGTTATTAATGTTCCTTATTTTTTGACAGCACAAAGAAAACAAACAAACAAACAAAAAAGAACCTATCAAATGATTTATTTTGAGCTACATCTATGTTCATACTAACATTTGAATTGAATAATTCTCCAATGCTTGTATTATTTGACAGTACCCCTCTCTCTTCTGCCCCCCTCCCCTCCCCCTTTACCAAATGCTGTCAAACATTAGTATAATTTAAATCTACATGTTATTTAACAGTTAAAATATTTCAAAGATTGCTTTTGGCAGTACAAAGGAAGAAGTTAGTTATCAAATTCTAATACATGTATTATTTTGGATTACACGTTGCCCCGGGTAATCTATAAATATAATAATCTATTTGACTTATGTTTGGTGTTTGCTGCGATCATATATAAAAGTTTGTCTCCAAGAATAAAAAGAGAATGGGAAACTTATAATTGGTTAACTAACTGACAATGTATGGCTTTCTTGTCATGGTGATACAAGAGAAAGTTTTCAAATGCATGAAATATGAATCTTTTCTGATTGCCAACAATAAAGATAAACATGACAAAATTACACACTAAAGAAATCAAAATAATACCTATCACACAGTTATATATTTAGATCAACTCTCAACCATGACCTATAAATTATAATTTTAAATCATAATCATGGCATCTTTGTGTTTGCTAATTTATTTTCAAGGCAATGACAAATTAATTACTTTATAAAACGATAAACATTAAAAAATCATTCTGTCACGATATGTTTTTCCGCGACTGATCGATGATATCTTCACTGGAAATCACATTTTCCCACACAAATTTTACCTTGAACTCGCACACAACAAATGTCCCACTTTTCACTCTTGTGCTTATCAGGCCGAATGAGATTTAAAAGCACAGCACAGTATCATCTTTTAATCAATTTATCAGACATCTTTCTCTAATGGCTAATATACAACCCTCTCTCGAATAAACCGTCTCATTTTCAGAAAAAAAAAAAAAACGTTCAAAACGAACCGTGTCGTGTTCCTTCCTTGAACAGGACGGTCGAAAAAAGCAGGAACTAAATTTCAATAGCACATCATATCATAAGCAGGAAGAAGAAACCTTGTTCCCGACTAGATGAACTGTAACGGCAATACTGAGAAACACACGCCAGCTTACATTTAATTTGAATGAGGAACAAAGCCCAACTCTCATAGTCCTCCCTGGCTGACTGGAATACGGTATCCTTTTGTTTGGTTACGAAGTGGCAGCTGTGCCCTTAGCACCTGCCAGTCGTAAGGTCTATTTTGGGGTCATTTCCGGTCGAAAGTAAACAAAGAGGAGACAAGTCAGCAACTGTCATCCTTTTTTTTTTTTTTTTGAAAGTCTCCCCCACATTGCAGTTAGTTTAATTTGAAACAGTGTTTATTTTAGGCACAACTCAGTGTGACTGAGAGACCAATTGAGCAAATTAAGTGAGTGGGTTTTGTACAAAATTATGGTGAGGTTGATCTGGGAAATATGAACAAAGGGGATTTAACTTAGGCCAATTTAATATTTCCGGAGCACAAGAAAATGGCGGCTTCTGTGAGAAGCAATTTGATCGCAACTTCAGATTCAGACTGATGTGCGTAACCAATCTGGAATTGCAAAGACTGAAACGCAAAGTTGTTGACAAAAGAAAGGATTCCAGATATTCTGTGTAAAATGTAAGATTTTCAAAGATCTAGACTAGATCTAGAATCTAGATCTATCTTTCTTACTCATACACATGTAGTAATCATCCCCAGGAGTCTGACATCGAGATCTAGACTTAGATCTAGATCTAGTTTAGATTAGATTATTTAGATTCTGTGATCTAGATCTAGATCTAGATCTAGAAGTTTTATTAAAAGTAGTGGTAATACTTATAGTTATAGATCTAGATGGAGATGATGAATAATTATACATCTAAAGTCATTAGAACAACATTTGTCAAACACTAGACTAACTAGGGAGTAGTAGTAGTAGAGTAAATTCATGAAAAAGTCACTTCACTAGATCTAGATCTAGATCTAGCTCTGTTTGCAGTAGATCTAGATCTAGATCATGTTCTTCTGCAGTTTGGACTGCCACTATAGATTTCCTTTTGCAGCAGTAATGTTAATTATGTGCAAAACTCACAATTTGCACGCATAGCATTAAAATTATCTTTGTTAGCAAGCTGTGCACAGTATAAACTTTTAGTTAATAAAAGTAGCCTACTTACTTATTGCAGTTATGTGACAACAGTAGGCTACATCTCTGTTTTGGCATGCCTTGATTGCAATAATAGTCTGGCATATGAAATATGATTTAGACTTTAATCTCTTTAGATAAAGTTTGTAAGGCTTAAGGACTTCCTAGCTTGATTTAAATCTGGCATTTTCTATTTCACATGACCCTCATGTAACACTCTCAAAATAAGGAAAAATAAAAATTTATAGGAAAAATCTGTGTGATAAAGGAATTACAAAGAATTTTTATTACAAAATTGTAGTCTATCTGCCATTGGATAACAATCCCCTCCATTCTTGTCTGATGACATACTATCGAGTATGCTGAAAACATCTGAGCTTTCAACCACCCCTTAAAAAAAAAGTACAGAAAAATAGAAAAATCTTATGTCAAATACACACACGCACACACCACTGAAGCAGATAAATTAAATACAGTTGTTTAAAATAACAACAACAACAAAAAAAATAAGAGAGACTCTAAGGTTTATTTGAGGAGCAGGTAAACTTATTTTTGCTGGTTATTTGTTCATTCATCTATGAACAACCAAGATCTGCAGTGAAAATTTAGTATTTCTATATTACTAAAGTTCCTAATGACATACCTTTTTATGTCCCTTTTTTCTTTTTTTTTTTTTTCCACGTCAGTGATTGACATTTAAATTGAATGTGCATCAGTACTGGAATATTATTAAGTTTTATAGAGTACATTGTTGTTGGAAAAAGATATATATAACACTAATTGCAAAAACAAAATTGGGGATTTTACTGTTTAGTCAACCCCTTTCAAAATTACTGTCACTATTTTCCAAAAATTTATTTTTCAAGGGTTCTAAATCCAACATCTTAACAACTGCAAATTTGTAGAAAATGCACTGGTGTATGTACTACAAAATGAGTGATTTCCCTTTGCTTAGTACTGCAAATAGGACCACTACTGAGTGTCTCCTAGGTACTGCAAATAGGACCACTACTGAGTATTTCCTTAGTACTGCAAATATGCATGTCAGGGCTACCACACTCAGTTCAAATGACAAATTAATGTCATTAATTTAGTATTTACATGATTGGTAATAATTATTAAACCTCGAGTTATTGATTTCATTTTTGAATTTTAGCTGTTATCATCTTTTGCCTGGAAAATTTCCCAAAATTTGAAGTGAAATGTGTAAGTAGCATACACGTATCTAATAGTTTATTGTAATATTGTAAGCAAAGTACATTCTTCAAGGTCTCTCCCCCCTCAAAATACCCTCGTGCTTTTAGACAAAAATACAAGATAGATATTATACAGGGTTTGTCATCTATGGCATCAGTGTGAAACTTTCCAGCACTGAAAGTTTAATTTACTACCTATGATAAATAATTGGCAAGCATGTTTGTTACTGCTACTAAGGTGGTTCTTTTTTTTATGTTTCAGATACCAAGAGTCATTGAAGATGGCTTCAACCATTGAAGAATTAGATGAGTCTGACTTGACTGCTGCAGAAATTGCCATGGTGACAGCCAATGAAAGAGCAGGCTTGGTTTCACAACTGGCATGCCATTTCTGCGGAATGCAGTTTGATGTCAAAAAGACACGTTCCCTGAGAGCCCATATTGAGGAGGTCCATGTCCTGGGTGATGCCGGCTATATGTGTGGAGTGTGTTGTGAAGAATTCACATCACGGAAAGCAGTTGAGACTCACATGAGTACTTTTCACAGAGCCCCAAAACCCTTAGGTTGTGGGACTTGTGGAGAAACATTTCGTGTGCGAAATTTACTACTCAAGCATATTGACTCTCATACACAGGATGAGATTGACAATAATAAAGTTGGACTGTGTTATTGTGGTGAGTGTTTTGAGTTTTTTGAAAGTGTGACTCTCTTACAAATTCATACAATGACCCACAGGGAGCAAGCAGTGTTTGTGTGTGGAGCCTGTGGCTTGCAGACACAGCATCGACACATCATGGTCAAGCATCTTGAGAGTCATGTGATATCAAGTCTGTTGGCGGCAGGGGAAGGAGCTGAGCCCCCCATGGAAATTCAGCAGCCAGTAGAAATTGATGCCTCTCACATACAGACAAATGTGGAAATTCCGAAAATAAGGCCAGATGACGCTGGTGTGTCTACACAAATTAAGGGTGAGGTTCCCACTGAAGATGAAGAGACAAGCTACAAATGTGGCATGTGCAATGCTGCCTTTGCTAATCTGACAGAAGCACTGGGCCATGCCGAGAGCCACCAGGATGAAGGATCACAGATGGCAGAGGGCATTGAACTGAGGGAGGGGATGGAGTTCAGTGTGCTGCTCCAGGATAACAGTGAAGACATTTCTGCAGGGACAACCCAGACACCCACAGTGATGGCTCAGAGCATAGACAGGAATGCCACTCGGTTGTTACCTGCGGAGACACTAGACGAATAGCAGTCTTGTAGCTTGTAGAACCATTTTGATTCCTCAGATTAGTGTGTTTGTTTTGTTGTTTTTTTCATACCATGATTCAGCTCAATACCGGCCATAAAACAGAAGTTCTCTTCAGTTCAGTTTATTTCATAGAGCCATTTCAGATGAAATGATAAATTATGATTTGCCAACATGGCCTTAGATTGATTATAAGAAATCGTTTCTTTTCAAAGAACTATTCATCATGTCAGAACTGAACATTTGTCATGAGAGTAGATGTCTATGCAGCGCCATTTCACTTGAAAACTTCCCAATCCTCTGTTATTTGCAATAACGACTGTTCCATTCATAATATACTGTAGCTATTTTCATACAATTTCTGGATCTGGGTGATACCTGTAGTTCTGTTATTCATTAACAAGCTGTATGGTGTTTGTTAGGTTTTACTTTCAGTATCATATATGATGTAGGTGATTTTGTCTTGAGAAAAGATTGTAATTATGTAAGACAGAAGTACTTGTACTTTCTTGTAGAATGCTAGACAGTTTGCATGAACATGTTTTGGTCATAAATCTTCATATAGAATGGTATTGATCTACAGAGAATGTGATTCCTCTTGAGTGATGGCTAGATGTGGCATCATTGTTATGCTTAATACCTGTGTATTAATTGACATGTTTTAGCAGACTGCACAGATCCTGAAAGTGAGGAAAATTGAGTTTAGTACTTTATGCATGGGAAGAGAACATGAATAATAGATGTGTTTCCTTCTTTGTGTGCTTGCTGGTTGTTACATTGTTATTCTCTGTATGACTTCTAAAGTTTTGTTGAACTGGTATGTGTTTGCAGATTTTATATTTTATAGTAATGTTGCCTAAAATTTAGGAATGAGATGTCAGTGGGGAGAGCCCCTATGTACATTGTATGTAGATGAAAATAAAATGAATCATGTATGTTTCTTGTTTATGGAGATAGTTAGTAAGTACATATATACACTAGTGTGTATCTTGAATTTGAAGTGAATTGTTGGGACAGCATTACTTCATATTAATGTACATGCAATATTTCATTTATTGATGCTTTTTTTTTTTTTTAAATTTGAAAAGAACTGAATCAAATTTGATTGTGTATATTTAAATCTAAAAGTAATCACTTTTTTTTTTTCATGCTTACAAATTATACAAGAGATAAACAATGCTTTGAGAGTGTTTCTATTTAAATTGATTATCCCTAAGAAGAATGCAATAAAAAAATTAATAGCTGAAAGATAGTGACTCATGTTGTTGACAGGGTAATTACAGTGTGTATTTCTTGATCTAAAATTACGGTTGACATCAATGAGATATAATACATGTACATGCTTCCTCTCTTGTCACTTCAGATCTAAATTTACTCTCACATTAAATTTACTCCAAATGCCATGAAACAGTCTTTCTGGTATCCTTTGCACATTGGGACCATATCATATGATGTGCAGACATTTTGCATGTAACGTAAGAAGTAGGAGATCTTCATGTGAAAATAGTGTTACTATTACAATATTACAACATAACAGTCCATCGTATTTGTCTGCTGCTGTATGATAAATTGTTGAACTGTTTTTATGAAACTCAAGTGTAATAAAACTAAAACCCAAAACTCATTTGATCTTTACTTCATGTCTTCCTCTGTTATTTTTTCATCATTGGATGTTTGTGGGAATTTTTTTATCATGAGCACTAAATGTGCTAAGTGAGCTCCACTCCCCCTTCAAATTTCATGTACTCCCATTTGCTAGCCATATGACATATAAAACGTGCACTGGAGAAAAAAAAAGAAAGAAAAAGATCATTTTTGTACCGATGTGTATTATTATACTAAACATGCCTAGCAAAAAGTTGTGAACAAATTTCATTATAAGGAGAAAATATCTTGAACACATGCATTTTTCATACTTTTCTTAGATTATGTTTGAATTAATTTTGTCCTATTTACAATTCTTGTTTTATTCCTCATCTGCCCGGCAGTGGAAATCATGTTTGCTGGCTGTGAAAGAACAAGTTAAAAAAATAACCACCATAGTATGATATTGATAGTGGGAGACACTTATACTATAGCGTATGAAATTCCAGTTGAACATGCTAGTTAAGGTGCCAGTGTTTAGCTATAAAGAAATAAGATACACATACCTTCGATTTCGGGACATTTGCCTGTTAAAGAAGGACATGCCATCTCGAAATGTAAACCACATGATCAGAGGTAAATAAAGTGATCAAACTGATTTAGACTAAAAATTTTAGAATGAGAGATTCAGTTGTTTTCAATAATATACACTGTAATTGTGAGTGTCTATCAAGGCTTCATGTATTTGTCTTATTTATGTATATCTCGCAGTCACACTGAGATTTTCAGTTTACAACACTGTTTCACTTCCAAACACCAGTTGTGATCATCATCATTTAGGCTTAAGGGTAATTTTGTACCACACCCCTTTGTGTTAGACCCTAAACAAAATCCTGTTGTGAAACAATAAGACATAACACGGATTTTCCAAAGACAAATACTGTACACACATATATAAATTAAATGTATAAATAAGGAGACTTTTTTACAAAACAGGAAATCTGCTCCCCCCCCCCCCCCCCCCAAGCAAGGTATTCCCCGGTAGGCCTACATATATATATATTACACACGTAATATAGCACGTGTATTTGAATTATGTTTTAAAAAGGATGGAAAAAATTTTCAAAACAGGAAATGTGTTTTTCCGGTATTCATTGCCCAATATTGTGAAACATTTATCGTCAGGACAGTAGTATGGTATTTCCAAACCAAAATATGAATTAGAAATGACAGATATATTTCCCCATTAATTAAGAGAGTGTGTGAGAAATCCCATTACTGTAGTTCTAGATATATCAATGATTCAATCGTCATGCTTACTTCATTGTAACCTCTGTTCCGCGTCCTACAGTACTCCTGTATAAACCTTTATCCAGAATATAACGACACTGTTCAGACTGATGTCAGGGATTTAAAAAGAACAAAAAGCCATGTCCTGTTTTTTATACCTGGGATCTACGTGTGTGGCTTGCGTAAACAAGGTATGAATGATGTCAGATTTTCAGTCGCTCTAGTATAAGCGGTAAATTTAGCTTCCATAGAAACGCTTAGCAACTGTAGAAATTGAACTCTTTCTCCTGTTTTGTTGTTCTCTTAGCTGACCATTTGCTGCAGTTTGGTGCTATTTTTATTCTCCAATGTCTTGTCATAAGAAAACCGTGACCAACAGCTTCGCTGAAATCCGTCACGCTTGGTTTCAGTGCTGGCCATGCGTCACGAACAAATTCGAATAACAGAACGTGTGTGCGTGACGGCCAAATTATGATTCAGCTATTGGTCAGGCGTGTGTGTAAAATGCGTTTTATGATGACAATTTTGCTTTGCTATGTGTGTAAGTATATCTAATTATCTTTGAAGAAAAACATTGCATATAAGCCTACACGCCATACTTTCGATTGGAAAATGACAGGCAGCTCATTTATACATGTATATATTATTATGTATAAAAAAAAAAGGTTTCACACAACAGGAACGTCAGATTTATTACAGACATAATGCAGTCCACTCAAAGTCAGCGCGATGAAAGTAAATCATTGTTTGAAGTCAACCCCTGTTAAGTGTTAGCTGTCCTATTTTTAGAGCTATCTTCCTAACCCCATATTTCCTCGTATATCTGAATTGTTGATATCAATCTTATTTGAAGTTAATGGGGGGGGGGGGGGGGGGGGGGGGTTTTGGGGTTTTTTTTTTTTTTTTTTTTTTTTTTTTTTTTTT
>JBCAUA010000021.1:1046376-1069536 GCA_038406235.1 Peronia verruculata | reverse complement strand
AACATAGGTTTAACAATGGCTTGTTTAAAAGAAGTAGGTACCGTGCCTGTGGCAAGAGACATATTCACTATTTTTGTAATATAAGGTACAACAACATCAATACAGTGTTTGAGTACACTAGCAGGCATGGGGTCAAGGTCACACGTTTTTACAACAGTCTCATTGATACAATCAAAAATATCTTTTTCACTGACTGGGTGAAAAGTGTCCAAATTATCGCCAGTAAACACAGGGAAATCCAAAGTCCCAGTTTGTTCTAGCTCAAGTGAAGAGCGGATATATTCAATTTTGTTGCTAAAAAATGCTAATGAATATACAGGGGAAAAAATGGGACCATTGGTACAAGTTGACTTTATCTGAGAGTCGACTTTGACTTGACTTCTTGCGGGTTCCACTGTTATTGTTCGCGGTCAACATTATTTGATACATGTTTTGCGACCAGGGCAAATGAGTCAGAAGTCGCCCCATGCAATGAAGATATACGGCTGTTTTTGGTCGTTTTTAACTACTTTCCAACTAAGATACTAAATTTTTTTTTCCGCAAAACGTCAGTTTAGCCTACTAATTTGGGAAAAAAAAAAGGAAATATTTATATTGGTATCATAGTGAAAAGAGTGAAAAATGGTAAAAAAACGGCAGTGACTTGAACTCACCTGGCACGACTTCCAACTCATTTGCCCTGGGCACAAGACACATATAGATATATAAATGCTTTGAATGTGACTGTATGCATTAGAACTCTAGAACCATTGCAGTATTTATTGGCTTTGAAACTTAACCTAAGTAAACATGTTTTATTTCAGCGAGAACACTACAAAAATTGTATGAATGTGGAAAACTGTTTTCAGATATCCTTGAAAGATCATATGCTTGAACTGAGTTAAGCAATTCTTGTGATTTTTTTTTTTCTTATCTGAAGTTCCAGCCATGTTTGTTGATTCAGAAGTAAGTTCAATGGTGATACAAAACTACAACAATTAAAGATCACATTGACAATTATCACACAGAGCATAGGGAACTTGAAATATCATTAGTTCAGTTCATGACTGAGAAAGCTGACGGGCAGCCTAATAGTTAGCTGTGACTGTCACATCATCCATCTTTGAGGGAGTATATTTGACAACTTAAATTGCTCATCCCATTACATCTCTGTCTTGCCTTTGTTTTTTTTTTTTCTTTTAATGTTCCAGCTGTGGCAGATGTGAGCAAGACTAGATCTCAGATCAAATAGTGGAAAATTATGGTTTCAGTTTTTCATTTGATTTTGTGATTTGGTCCAGGTTTTCACTTTGTTTTATGAACATCATGCAGATAATGTGTATCGTAATTTTGTAGCTTCTAATTTGATCACATATTTAAATTTCAGGGATCCTAATGCTTATGCTACAAAGTATGTATTGAGGTTATTAGCATGCTCTTGTAGTTTAGATACAAAAATGACCAGACGGATCTGTTATTAGGTAGGAGAGGTTGATAGAAAAGAAAAACACAAAATGTAACATGGACTGCCAGTTTTGTAGTGACTGCCTTAGACTTTGTGTAAGCAGTTTGGGTCATTGAAGTGTAATCATAGCAAAGTGTTAATTGCAAAGTTATTTTGATGTAGGATGCAACTGACTTATTTTGTAGAATAATCATTTTGTTGCCATCCCTGAAAACTTAAGGAAAAATTCTAGAAGCATAAAGAAAGGAATGGATGGCATTTGGGATTTCTAAATTGTGCATTTTTTTTTTTTCTCAATGCAGCACACATTTTTGCTTTTTCACTATCAACCTCTTTTGAAATTGACAGTCATCTGGTAGAATTCAAATTTTTACTTGAGCATGCCAAGGCACCACATTCAATATATACATCTATACTTTTATATAGATATACACATATTTATATATCGATATGTGTTGTGATTTCAGGGATTTAATGGCAAAGTATGTATTGCCAATAATGACATGCAATGAATGACTAACAGAATTTTACTGCATGTATTTGTTTAACATGGAAAAAGAGTGCAGTGTCACACTTGTCTGTTTTGTGCACAAAGAAATTTGCAGTTTTGTGTTTGCATCTTATGGAGATAAACTGAAATTTCATGGAGTATCTTTTTTCAGCGGTTCTCAACTGGTGGTCCATCCACAGTACATCTACTATGTTGAGTAAAAGTGGAAATGAATGCATTTAAGTTTAAAATTGTATGTTTTTATCGTTCTAGTTCTACAGCAGTAAAAATTCTCATGACAATAAGTTAATAAGCTACCTTTGTAATTTGTAACCAGACTGGTCAGTAATGAAATAAGAAAATGTGTGAGTCGTTGAAAGTCTTCACTTCTAACACAAAAATCGGGAATAAGCAGAGCTCACTAACCAAATCTTGGAATAATTTTGTGAATATGCAAAACCAGTCCTGTCATATAACTTACGCCCTCAGCTCATAGCAGAAGGGAACCAAAGTGCTTGTGTATTCTTATTTATCCTTATTCATAAATGAAAGAGTCCGTGGCATTTTTTTTATTGGGTTGGTGGTCCATGGCCTGAAACGA
This sequence comes from Peronia verruculata, assembly GCA_038406235.1. Classification (NCBI taxonomy): domain Eukaryota; kingdom Metazoa; phylum Mollusca; class Gastropoda; order Systellommatophora; family Onchidiidae; genus Peronia; species Peronia verruculata. The sequence continues at coordinate 1,067,001 of JBCAUA010000021.1, read as the reverse complement.
GTTGAGAACCACTTGTCTGTTGCATCTTTTGTGTTTTTTTAATTTTTTTTATTTATCACTTAAAGGTCTATAACCAAACAGAAAATAGGAATTTTTTTTGTTAATTACATTATTATAAAGGTCTGCAAAGTTAAAAAGCCTTGACATTTTTTTTTTTTTATTTCCTGCTAAAATAATTTTTAAATATGTTTTTGTTGTGGAGAAAAAAAAAAATCCTCCACACAAAAAACGGTGGCAATTTTTAGCTTTTTATGTGTGTGTGTGTGTGTTATAATGAAATAGAAACCAGATAAAAGTTGTAGATTGGAAAATATTATGTCGCTGTGAAACTTAAGCCATGGAAGGTTCTGGAAGTTTTCCTCTCTAATTAAAAACAATAAAATACAAATCCAAATCAAAACAATAACGAAAGCAGTGGAGATGCACTTGTGTATTTAGTCAGTAGTTGTATATTGAATTTAGGTAGATGTTAGTTACTGCCATTAGTAAGATTGGCTTGTAGTTAGAAAATAGCTATAATATTTAATAATTTTCCTCAAATTTATCCTGAAATTTTTTGCAGTTCAGGCATATAAATTTCATCGTAAGCAAACCAATTGGTAAGCAAACCAATTGGTAATGTAGCTTAAAACTTAGATGTACTGTACTGATTTTGTTAATTATTATAAATTTTGATCACTTTATGTCCTCTGGTTGTAGTCATAGAGAAATTAAATGAATATTAGCTGGAGCTCTTATATGAGAAAACACAACAGAAAATATTTTTGTTCTTATTGAAATTTTGTCATTTTACCATCTCTTTCACTTTCCTGCAGCACAGTTTTTCTCCTGAATCTATTGATGGTGACATGTTTTGTTTTTGACACATTTAATTTTGAAGTACAGAGCTCGTTTTCATTTGCAAATAATATGCAGTATACTTCTGGATCTCCTAGGATTTGATCTGCTATTGATTTGTTATTGAGAAATGATAAACACAAGATACATGGTAGAAATATATATCAGCACCAATTATGGGTTATGCTTTCTAACCGAGTAACAAACCATCACATGACATGTAAAAAAAAAAATGTTAATTTAGCCTGAAGAACTTCAAAAAGTACAATACTAGGGAACTCAGTGTTTTTTTTAGATTATAATGCATCTCCCCAAGTTTTATGCAAGATATGAAAAATTTAGATTTTGAATTTACACAGGTATCAATCCAGCTATTTTTATGCCATTTCCTTTTGATCTCTATTTTTGTGTTGAAGGAGAAAATAAGTTTTTATGTTCTCATTCATATCAAAATATTCTGGCTTGATTGACACATGCTACAGATTGCCCCAAGAAAGAACACAATTTCAGTAACCTTACGCTGCCTTTCTTTATTTGGTCTCACATCTTTGTGCACATGCATTTGCTTATTGGTTATTTGTCGTATTACCACATGCAGGAACTTTGAAGAACCAATGAAGGCCAGGTATCAAGTTACATCTCCTCCCACCTATCCAATGTCATACATGTTTTACCCTCAGATGCAAAACATTTTTTTTCCCCCCCAGTTTTAGGTTATTATTATTTAAGATATGTAGAACCTCATTTTTGTTATGAAAAGTACTTTTTGTTTGAAAACCAAAGTCCGTAATAATATTGCTATTGACAACATATTGTGCCCTAGCTATTTTATGGCAATGAAACTTTTGGAGCCAATACTGAAAATAGCTATAATTCAAACAGAAAGTTGAAATAATGAAGGCCAGTCATCATTTTGGCATTTTGATCATTATTTTGTTATTGTTTTAAAAATAAGTAGATAAATGATGAATGATCCACTGCTGTTAGCTGCCATTTTTTATGTTGACTAACCTCTGTGAGTGTGTAATATTTGTGTGATTTTTTTTATTTTTTTATTTATTCAAATTTTTTATTTCTGATGTGGAGTGATAGCCTTATTTTTAAAATTATTTTTTTGCAAATTTCTCCTTGCAGATTTTTATTTCTTGATAGAAAATTTAATAACAATTTTTTAATTTTGGCAGCTGCTTAAGTAGATTTAATCACCTGCTATGTGAAATATCTGTTTGCAATTTCATTTTTTAGTAAAAATTTAAATTATTAGTCAGTATAATTTTTTGCTTATTATGGCTGCCCACTTTGCACCACTGAAAAGTGTGATGATATTTATTATGTAATGTTAATTCACCTTCCTTGATCTCCCCTTTCTTCCCAAACTGAAATTGTTTGTAATTTATAGAAGTACCTGATGTCATATATGAAGTGAAAAAACCCCCAGCAAACTTGTATATTGATTAATTGACTTCTAAATTTTTTAATTTAAGGATCTGATTGGAGGTAATATTAGTTGGTTAAGATTTGATATGGAAGCAGAAAGTTATGATACAAGTTGAGATAACAATCATTGAGGGGAAGCACCTGATGTGAGATGAGAAATTTCACTAAATTCTCAGTCACCCATTTAAGTACTTATTGCAAAGAACGTCTGTCTGAATCGCAAATCATGACAGTCGGAAGAAAATTGTCATTCTAGACTGTTTATGCAGCAGATAGTTTTTAATAACCCTGATGCAGAAATGACTGAAGATTTTTCTCTGTTCTACTCTCTGCTAGAAATTTGCTAATTAGTCTCTATGTAGTTATATGTATAAATACATTTTTTCCCAGTTTTTTTTTTTTTTTTTTGTCCCCATGATTTACTTAAAATTTATCATCCTTTATATATCTTAGTTGGAAAAACTTGGTTTGGGGGTTGTTACTAGATAGTAAGCTATTTCATATGACGACAGATTTTATTGTAAATTCTTATTAGATGACAATCTCTCTTTTTATGCTAGTCTTGTACTGGGAAGAAGTCTAATACTATGAAATCTAGATGCTATCGCATGAGATCACACTGGTAGTATTTTTATGTATAACATATAATTGAAATAGTTTGACAGGCAGATTGTTTGCTAAAGTAGCAAAGTCCTATTATTTACTTTAGTGAATACTGATTTTTGTTTTTTATTTTGCTTTGTGTGTGCAACCATAACTGATTTTTCATTGTGCAGGTATGCACACATGGTTCAAGCGCAAACAGTGTACTCAAAATTGTTGACAAAAATGTCACTCTTATTTGTCTCAGTAACATGGATCAAAATATTTGAGAAAAAAAAAAAAAAAAAGAAAGAAAGGATGCGCTTGATAATAATGTATTTCTTAGTGGAAATGCTTTTGCAGCTACCTTTACAGCATTCATTATTAATTCTATATCAGCAAACAATTTTTTTGTTTGTTTTACAGCCAGCCAAATGACTTCTCACTTCCCTTTGCTTTTGATTGAAGGTTTTGATATGGGCAGCATTGCAAAGTGGAAAGGAAATGGCTCAGACTTTCCTTTCTTTGAATTTACAGTAAAACATCTAGACCAAAGCACAAAACAAAAGTTTGATAACAGCAGCACTATAGATCTTGTTCAACGCTGTGTAAATTGCAGAAAATGGCCAGCAATCTGCTTTCCTTTGTTGTATTTAGAAGACATTGTTACATGCAGACTTGAATGTAACCAGGTGAATGAGATTGGGTATCATCGGACTGCAGTCATTATTTCATGCCTGGAAATAACTTAATGGACATTGCGTGGCACAAATTTTTAAAAAAAAAAAAAAAAGGAAAAATAATTGTATTGCATGATTTTTCAGCATTGCATTATGAAAATGTTGAGAAGAAATTAGCTTATGCTGTGAGTTAACAACTCAAGGAAGTAAAGAGTCTATAAGATGCAAGGCAGTGAAATGGAACAATTCACTCATTAATGGCTTAACCCCTTGCGACTCCATTCTGTGGTACTCTCTGATATTTTACTTATTCCTACTGTATATGATATGTCTTGGTCAAACAAACATTTTTGCTTGAAATGTTCCAAGGAACACAAACAGGCATGAATCCTCCTCAGGTATAAATCATGAAAAATAATGGTGTGAAATTATCAAGAGGGTCATTTTTTGTGGAACTGTGGATTAAACAGCATAAAAGTGGTAATTCCAGTTGCGTCAAACATTATCTATATGGATTTTAATATGTTGATCCTTCTTGTTCCAAAGAGTAATGGTGAAGATGAAGAACCTGCTGAATGGTAACACATGGTTGTGGGAACATGGGAAATTCATGAACCGCAGATATCTTATCCAAGTAAGCAGATATTTCTCAACCTTGGTGTGCTTTTTTTTTTCCTTGGTTAATTTAGATGCCATAAAAAATAATGAATAGATCTGTTTTTAATACCTGTGATGCGTAAATAACAATGTATAACGGAGTGGATAGAAGCTTAAGGAAAAGGGAAAAAACGTAAAAGTGAAGAATATACTATTCACATGAATCATCTCTAACTTAGCATGTTATTGCTTTCTTTTTACGAAGAAATTACTATCTTTGGCCATGTATATAACAACAGTTGAAATGTATTTGGATATCACATTCTCTAGATACTTATGTCAATAATTTTATTTGATCACAAATTGTCCTTACGTTTGTGAGAAATTTTGAATGAAATTGAAAGTTTATCTTTCTTCCAATTTATTTCTGTGGATGTGAATAGAATTAACCTCTGGTCATATATTTCTAGCACCAATATAGAAAAAAAAAATGTGTGTGTGTTTTGGTAATTGTCAGTTATAAATGAAACTTTACAGGAAATGTACCAGCGCCATCTGGATGGTGAAGATGTGATGTCTATCTCTAATGAAGAAGATCCATTCTGGGAGCCAACAGAAGATGTCCTTATTGGAACTGCTAATGTTTTCTTACAGGTATGTCAGTGATATTCTCTCCATCTCACATTTTGCTTACTCTGTAACTGCTATCTCCTACATCAGTCAGTTTCATTTAATTATATTTAGCCTAGAGCTGAGAAAAAAAATAAGAATTCCAATATCAGCGATTGTAATACAACAATAATTCTGAAATGACAGGCGGGACAAAAATATTTTACAGCATTTCTTTTAAAGGGACTGTTGTATTTGTTGGTGATTCGCTCAAGAATCTTACTCAGTTTTCTTGCCTAAGAATTGTTTTGCCAGTATCCTTCAGTCTCCATAATCAGGCAATATTACATATGTGGCCCCTAGTAGTACAGTAATTTATAATGGTTTGCTACATTCACATTGTGACACTATCATGTTGACCTCTATTTGCAGTCTCTGTCTTATGCCTTAGACTTTGCTGATGAGCTGTCCATCACTGACTACAAAGGTCAAGAGGAAGGGAAGTTGATGGTGAACATAACCCCATGCAACCAATCTGGCATGGCTCTGGATGAAGACAGCTTTGTGGAAGACTCAAAGGAACTGTTAGGCAAACCTTTTCATTTCAAGGTAGGCAGTGACATTGACTGGCAGTGGTTAGTGGACAGATTGATACATTTGGATATTTCTTTGTTTTTCAGAGAGGAATTTTTTGTTCGTTTTTTTTTTTTTGTTTGTTTGTTTGAAGTCCTTATTTGCTAATTTTACTCTCAAAATACAAAAATATGCCATCTGATGGACAAAAATTGCGTAACATAAATACAAGTAAATAGTCACAACTGAAGATTATGCAAGACAAAATAAGAAATAGAATGAGATGTGTATAAACTGGTTGTAATAAGAGATCTGTGTAGCCAAATCTTCAAGTTGATATTTTCGTATATTCTTGTTCTGTCCTAGATTGGTATTCGAGCTGCTGAGATTTACAAATCTAGATTTGCTAAAGGTATTCGGGTAAAGTACAGATTGCTGAAAGACAAAGAATTCACAGAGACTAAACCTGTAGAGGGGACACTCAGCCCAGAATTCAATCACTCAAGGTATGTCATGTTCGATAAAATGTTAGTTCTGTACCATATGTTATTTTCGCCCAACTGGAGGAAGTGTTTTATTTGGTGGACAAATGGAAAGAACAGACTTACTTCATTGAACCCTTGAAAATAGTAACCTGGTGTGTGATAGCTCTATCCATTCTGAGCAAGCAGCTTTTTGAATTTTGAAAATCCATCCATAAATAAAAAAGTTGGGATTTTTTTTTTTTTGATGACCTTCATATAGCAAAAAAAAACCTTCAAAATATGGGACACATTTCCATGACTTTTGACTGAAAATTGGTCAGAACTCTCTCATTATTGGGAGTATATAAATGAAATTTGGCAGACAAGTGTAACTTTTACAGCAGAATCTAGTTCTGCTCTTAGATTTTTTGTATCCTTAACCCTTTCACTGTCAAAGTCCCTTTATTGTGAAATTTTTTGAATTTTTTACACACATCTTTCTCTATCTTTCCTTTCTGTCACAATCACCCTCGCATCTCTGATAATATACAATGATATAGACTCCTTTTTCGATTTGCGCTGTCAATTGCTCTTTCAGTGGTCTTCTAACCTTCCTTCTGTTACCTATAAATATCTTCTCCAGTATGGTATTTTCCAGCTTTGCTCTCTTTAGTTGTGTCCTGAAGCATTCATTTTCATTGTCAGTGTACTTGCCTCAGCTGAGCCTCCCTCCCCCTCTCGGGGTATGTAAGTAGGTTCTTTGCTTTCACCTGCAGGTGACAAAAGCCCACCATTGGTGGGATGTCGCCCATGGAATGCCATTCTCGATGTCCCAGGGGTGACATCTCTCCTCTCTATCTCCTTGCTCCTGTCTTCTGCCCTGCTCTCTTTCCTCTTGATATGCAAATGTATATTACCGTGTTTGGCACAGTATAGCTGTGATTGTGCTGCTACCAAGGCCTGTGTCTGTAGGCCAAGAGTACATGATGTAGCCCAGTCCAGACATGTAGTGTCATGTGCTACGCCCCACCCTCATGATAAGTGGTCGTTCACTTGCGCCCGTCCTTCATGATCTGATCATCGCTTGGCCCACGATCACCTGTGTCGTCATTGGACAAAAGACTTGCATCAATTTTCATTCTGATTTTGAAATTTGTAAATAAACCTACTTCTAAGCTGAATGAATGCGTGCCCTAATGCTTGTTTGTCGGCTGACCTAGTCAAGCCCAATCATGTTGCAAACACAAAGTCTATGGTCCTAGTACATAATGTCAGGTAACTGGCGAGTTCAAAAGTATTTTTAACTGAGTGGAAACACCCTGCTATTCCAAAGCCGTGCGATCCGATTAAATGCATTGTTTTACTCTTCTTGACCTCCATAATTGAATGAGTAGTCAACATCTAGATCTAGCTCTGTTTAGACCAAATTCCAAAACCTCATGCCACAATTAGGGCCCACACTGTTTAGTTTCATAAGCTTTCTCCTCTTCCGCATTACAATGCATGGGTTGCAAATGAAAGAACATTCCATGAGCCATCAGCCTCAAAGTCGAGGTCGCAAAGTGGCTGAGCCGGCAACAGGGCTATGTCTTTTGTGCACTTGGTTAGTCACGGGTTACCATACATTTTGTAAGGACTGCACAAAAAGTACTTGACACAGATGCATGAAATTTTAAGAATTAAAGAAGGAAGGTTGACAACTTGCCTGCCTTACATACAATCCAAGCTCCTCAAAGTTTTTGAAATACACCACATGGAATTTTCTCACTGCAGTTTATTCAAGAAACATGTGTTAAAGTTGTATGCTTGCGTATCATTAGAGTAACCTCTTTTCTGATTGGTTGCCAAGTTTCATTCATGTCCATTCACAAATAACGGCATGAGAACATGTCAAAGAGGGCGACTCTCTTTTTCCCATGTCCCCAAAAACACCCCCTCAGCGGCAGCCAATTTTCAGCAGTTGAATCAACGCTCGATTGGCATTGTTAGATAATGATGAAATGGAACACATTTAATCAAGTAGTTGCACATCTAAAGATTTTGTTTGTCAGGAAGCTGTGTTCAATACCTCTTACAGGTATGAATTACATATGTACATCAGGCATAGACAAATACTAATTTTCATATTTTAAGAATGATGATGGTTGTAACCTAGATTACATGTTCTCACAGCAGTATTATCAGTTTGTGTAATTCACAGGTGCAAACATTTTCAGCTTTGACAATGTAAATTTTGCCTCAAATCTGTAGAGTGGTATCCATCCCAAAGTTGAAACAAGAGCATCTAGAGTTCTTTGATGGTCACAGCATCACATTTTTGGTCTACGGCAAGCAAGAAGATTCAGCTGGGGATCCTAAATTATCAAAACTAACCACAAAAGTGAGTTCGAAAAATGAGCCCATATTTTGAGCTCAGTTCTCTGCTGCCCTGTCTCCATTTTTCACATTTTGAGAAAATTGATGAGTTGTGTTTAGCAACTGTTTTGTGTGTAGGATTTAGAATAAAATGATTTTCAAAATCTACAGGTTTGGGTAAGTGATAGGTGAAATGACCACAGTATTATGGTAGATTTACTATCCCTTTTTCATATGACATATATATCTCCAAATCGCCCAAAATGGAGATAGGACAACAAAGAACTGAGCTCACGATATTTAAAATCTTTATTGGTGAAGAGCAAAGAAGGTGAAATTTCAGATGCCCTTGAGCACCTTAAGTGCCTATCAAACAGTTTGCATGTGTATTTTGGAGGGGGAAAGGTGGTTTGATGTGTCCAAACACCAACATTAGATGCAGGGATGTCAATTTCCTACTTTAGTAGGATTTCCTACTTTTTGGCTGTCAGTTATTTCTCCGTTGGCCCCAAATCTGGTTTTATTTATTATTAATGTACTTCAATTTTATGTGTTGCGAAAGAATATGCCAGGAACTTCTCCTGCTTTTTCATTTATACTGATTGACATCCCTGTAGATGCTGCCTCTTTGGATAAATATTTAGTATGAGATTTGTCCATATTCATCAAATTTTGCAGTCGACAATAAAATGTTAGATTCTCATCCTGACAAACACGCTATTTTTAAAGTTAAATCCCTTACTCATCATTAGTTTTTTAAAAGAAATATTTATTTTGTAACAACAGGAGTTGCGTCAGATGGAACAGATAGGCTCTGCAGCAGAGGCTGGTCGCAGGAAATCTGTCTTTGCCCACGAAGCCCCTATGTCTGAGAGTTCACATATCAAAACTGAGCTTGTGTTGATGCAGCGTAAATATGAACGCCTGGCACAGAAAGAAAAGAGAATGATGGTTTGTTAATCTCTTATGTTTAATTTTAAAAAAATGTTTGAACCTTTAAAAATGTACCCTTAAGTTATCATTAATGTGATGTCATTTTAAATAATAAAAATTGAAATTATGATTGAAAAGAGTAAAAGAATTTACCAGTTAAGTTCCATGTTTTTTTATGCAACTGTCTTCTTGATAGATCATAATTATCATTTAGTACATCTCATTTATTCTCTCTGAAAGTAGAACCCCAGTAACTTTTCAAAGCTCGCTGTGCCACACTGAAAGCCTTATGGTTAAATAGTAGAACATATCTGGCACAATTATTTGCACTCATATATAAAGACTGATGTTACAACGACTAACAGGTACAACAATAGCAATGTAAAATGTCACATGTGATCAAAGGATGGGAGATTGTTGTGAGCAGCCATAAGAACTGCCTTATTATTATCCATATTTCTAATGACAAGAAAAATGGTGATAAAACATGACATATGTACAGTTCAGGTACATATATTCATGGTGATGTCCATATTTGTTTGCTTCAGCAATTGTGTGATGAATGGTCCAAGAAGCCACCAGAGGAACAACAGTTTGAACCATTTTTCCGAGCTGTTTCTGCAGTTGCCCACAGCACAGGGACCAGATTAAAGACTAGGGTCCAGCTCTTGAATCAGGTAAAGCATCTTGTTCTGGGCTATCAATTTTACGTATCAAAACCTTTTTCAGATTATTAAGTAAATTTCCCTGACTGCCATCAATTCATGCTGCAAGTCAGCCAGTCAGTATATTGGCTATTAGGTACTGTCAGGCAATGTTATTTCATGTAAAATAAAAGTCATTGCAGTAAATACCGGCTTGCAATTGAATTATTAAATTGAAACAGAAAGTATCATAATAAATTTCATCTGTACATCAATTAACCATCCATCCACCTGTCCATCAGTTTCATTTTTATCCATCCATCGATCCATTTATCTATCCTTCCACACATTTATCCATCCATCCATCCATCCATTCATTCATCCTTGTCCTTGTAGGCATATACTAATCTCTATCAGCTCTTTATCTTTTATACCGCATTTGGAATTTTTTTTTGTTTTTTGGTGTTTTGTAGAAACTGTTAAGGAATAAGTGAATGAATGTATTACTATGTTATTGACATCTCTCCTTCAATAAAATTAATCATGAAATCAGTAATACTTCTTTTCAAGGCAAATGCACGTCATGACATAAATAAGCATGAGACTAGAAGTGGCTTTATATTTTTTTAATGAGAAATTTTGTGTTGTTTTTCATATGCAATTTAATTTTCAAGCTGATTTTCATTTGTATAGAACTAATTTTTTTTCCTTTGAAATATAAATGTTGATTGAGCACTACTTTCTTTTTCCTTTCCTTTTCTTATCTTTTTTTTTTTGTTTTGTGTGTGTGTCTGCCATTTCATTTTTCTGTATATATGTGAGTGTGTATATGTGTGTCTGTTTTTATGATTTTCACCAATTTTATGGGTTTTTGATATGGTCAGATCTCATTTCAGTTGCAAAGATTATGTCACTCACACTGATTTTGTTCTGTCTGGTTATCTTGATCATTTGATAGTCCTCTGTCCAGAATCTCTCTTGTATTCTATTCTTCATGTGAATTGCTGCAGTATCTACAGTGCTCAGTTGATTTCTTTCCAGATAATAGCAATGCAAAAACAGAAAGAAATGGCTGGGCAGAGTAGCAATGTAAGAAAGAACTTTTAACGGGACAACTTTTTCTGTTTAGTTCCATTGCTTTGTGCTGTGAGCTCATTAACTCCTACATGTACATTACTGTTTCGAAAGTTACAGATGGGACAATTGTGAAAGTACAAGAACATATATAGTCATTCCTCCATTCCCTTTACATCTTTCATTATTGCCAATGCTGATGGCATGAATAGGAATGTTTGATATTTCATAAAGAATCTGCGGCCATATTTCAGTGCAGATGGTTGCTATGGGAGATTGTTGTGACCAATCCTATCACTTTCCTTGGCCAGAGACATGAGGTGTTGAGCAAGTAGTATAAAGAAGAAAAAACCCCATCTGCACCTTTCGCTTAAAACATACATTATTGAAACAAGTTTTAGAAATCATGGTATAAAGAAAATGCTTACTTGTTATTATTATAATTTTATCATATATTTTAATTATGTCTTTTGAATGACATGGAATAAAGTGATTTTGTGCTTCTTTATACTACTTGTTCAACACCTCCTGTGTCTGGCAAAGTGAAGTAAGAGGACTAGTCACAGTGATCTCCCACTGACTATCATACTAGATGTCTACCTGTGCAATAAGTGTCAGTTTGTTGGGAGATGCAGGACAAATGACACTGTGAGAAGGGAAACACAAGGTTAGGCAGGATCTGTTATTTAAAAGTAGTATAATGGATGAGGGGAATGGAAGGACATGATTTGGCAAAAGAAAGTATTCTGACAGAAAGTGAACATGAATGGGCAATTAAAAAAAAATCCTCATAAGAACATGTTGAGCCTTTACTGAAAGAAAATTTTGAGCTTACAGCTGATGGTGTACTTTTGTCTTCTTTGTAACATCTGAGCTGGTTGAATTTAACTTCTAACTGTCCATATTAGAATAGACCTTTTAACTTTGATCCATTAAGGAGCAATGTTTTTCCCTTGTGTTAAAGTTCTGATCCTCCTCTGGAAGTGATTTTCTGGCACCTGGTTTGTTTTCATGCAAATATTATCACATCTGGGTTTCTATTTTTAACATCTTTGCTGTGTTTTGCCTCACTGATTTCCTTGTCTCCATTATTTTCAGGCTTGATTATCGTAATGAAGTCCTGACACCTAGCTTGTTTTTATTATTCAGACAGCAGTTTCCCATGCTGTTTTTTCTGTTTACTATTTCTTGCAGTTTGCTCTCCACATTTATTTCTATGACTAACAGGTTTTCTATTTGTGCCTTGGCCTTTCATATTTCTTCTGTTCAGCACAAGTGAAGTTGCTTTTCTTTCATTCCTGCCAACATTGTTCATAACTCTAATCATCATCTGGTCTAGATAATGCCATCATTTTATAAGGATATTATATATGTATTGTAGTCTATAACAGACTTTCTTCATGAGGACATTCTTCTCTTTTATCCTCCTTTAGTCTCATCCTTTAATTTCAAACTCCTCCAGTTTGAAAATCTTCATTAGTATTTAACATCAGCCACTATCGTCATGTGTGTCTTTGGAAATCTTAAATTTCATTGCTACTGGATGGGTCCTCGGAAAGACTAACTTTTCAAGAACCAAGTTTCTGGCACCCTTTCTTTTTCCTGAAGCTTCTTTATTGTCAAATGTAAGATGTTTAGATTTTTTTATATATATATATATATATATATTTTGTTTATAAATCACTCACTTGTTTCTTCTCTCTGAGTTTCATGCCATGTTATTTACTGGCTATAAGATAATAATGTGAGCACATTTTAGTTAACCGTCCAGCACCCTGCATAGCTATGGCTTTAGACGCTGGCAGAAAAGAAAAATCAGTTTGCTGTCGCTTTTCTTAGTTGATGTTCATTTCTCTGCAGTTTTTTTTTTCAATCTGCATGCCAGCTTAAGTTCCACTGCCAAAGCTTAGGTCAGGACATAGAAACTAAAGCATAATGTTCCAGTCATTGCAAAGCTTTTGTTCACTGTGTACTCCCTGAAATTGTGACACAAGCTTAATTTGTTGACTCATTATGAAACTTTTTTCTTTATTTTGCACCAATATTTAAGTCTTTAGCTGTGTCATGGATGAATGGTGATAAATGTACCTCTTTTGAAACATTTGATTAGTAGTGGCTTTGTTTTACATAATTTTGTAAAGGTATATAGAGTGTGTTCCAGCATAAATATAGGTAATGGAATTTGATCGCAAATGCCATAGGTATGATTCTGTGTATGATTCTGAATATGGCTAAATAGTATGGTAGGTATTGGAAATGAATACAATGATATTTTTATGGTCAGTCTATGACTGGTTTTAAAATCATGTAAGAGCTGCATTTATCAATGTTGTGTGCATAACATACATATTAGAAGTCCCTCAAATATGTTACCTGACATTCCCATGATAGAGTAGGTTGTCCCCATGTGCATGATGTATAAAATATTTCCCAAAGTTTCATCTCAAATTAATCCTTCTAGTAATGTGCCAGATTCTTTCAGACAGCCTTTTGCCTTTACATTATTTAAGACATGGAGTGTTTTGTAAAAAAAAAATCTGGCACTGTCAAAATTCTACTTACCCCCACAAGTGTCCCTGCCCACTAAGCTTATTAGCTACTTGAGTTTCTTTCCTGAAGTAGACTTAATGTCCCCTTGTCTAATCCTGCCACTATGACATTTCAGATGTTACAGGGTCAGAAATTTGTCAGAGAAAAACAGAATAGTGCCAGAGGGAATGTAAGCTGAAAGATATTTTCTTCTCATTTGTCAATTTCACTGCCACAAACTTTTCTTACATAGTGTTCTCAGTTTCTAAATTTATGGCTTTCTAAGCTTCTCTACCAAAAGCTGCACTGAAGAAAAAAAACCTGATAAACTTCATACCAGCCAATTTCCACACTGCGCAATCAATTGATAGTATATTACACTACTAGTCCAGCAATATGACTCAGAATTATCAGTACTTCTTTTCAACATCTTCAAAACTTGTTCTTAAATTTTATTTTTATATTCCTTTTTTTTTTTTTTTTAAACTTTTGAAAAGAAATTTTAATGCTATAAATCTCATTTGATGGTTTAAAATCTAAACTTTTATCAAGTAAATAAAGTCTGCATTATTCAGCTAATCTTTCAAGATACATTTAGGACATCACAGACAAAGATAGTATTGTGTTTATGGATGTCTTTGTAACAAGACATCTCAAATGTTGTGACAAACCATATACCTTTCCCATTTCTTTCTTAATGAGCTTTTGGTATTGAAGCAACAAGTTTTTCATCAGTTAAATATCTGTCATCTTGAACTTGCACTCCAAAGAGATTTAAGCTGTTATTGGCTGAAACTTATTGACAACAGACTGAAAACTGAAAAATTAATGAAAATAGAAATCAATAGTTACTTACTTTAATACATAAATTTACATTTTTGAAAAATCAGATTGTGCAGTCAGTTGTAGCAGTGATTACAGTTAATACCCTTTCTGATCAGTTGACTGAAATCTCAATATATATTCAATCAACTACTCAATGAGATATACCTCTATATCTTACATGTAATGTTGTGTATTGTGTGGTATGTCTTTTAATCTCATAGCAGCTCATTTCCACCCAGTTTTTAACCACCAAATATCTTTAGTTTCTTCTGCTATGCTCTTGAATGCTTCCTTTCTGTCAGTGTCTCCCCCTCTCAGTGCCTTTGCAGTTCTGTAAATCAAGTCAAGCATATTTTTTTTTTCCCTGACCACCAGCATCTGTACATATATATGATACTGTAAGTCAAAGAATGACTGAAAAAAAAAAATCTCTCTCAAATAACTAGATTTATCCCAGATACATGTGTTGATTCAGTTGATATATGTTTTTCAGAATATGTATTGGCATCTGGTAATTTCTTGTAAGATGGAAGGGAGAGTACTTTTGTGCTAAAATACTTTTGTACATGAGTTTATTCTATGTAGGAACTTGAAAGTTTTAATCTGCAACGTTATGCCTCAGACAATTATGGTCATCAGAATTATGAGAAATCTTAATCACTCATGGATTTGATCCCTGAGACTTTTATTCTGTCCACACGTACACACACAATAGCATGCAATTCTAGAGGCATTATGGATGTTGGGCCATTGACTGCTCTCAAAGAGGAGTTAACAGAATGAACCTGCCATTTTTAGGCAATGAAAGGATTAAAATTTACATGTAAACTCCTGATACAGTTAGTTCTGTCACTGGATTATGTGAATGAGAACAAAGTGACTTGTTTTGTGCTAGCTGATCTGTTTTTTTGTTTTTATAGCATTCAGCAGAGGGTTAACCAGTGTCATTTTGTTGTTGACTCCTCCTCTCTTTTGCTGTTGTGTTCTGTTTCTGTAGTGGTGTTGATCCAAAGACACCCTAGATTTTCTAACTTGACAAGGTATCTGTTGTTCTATGAAAATCTACAAAAGAAAGATCAATGTGGCTAATGTAAACTTCAGTGCTTGCTATTGGCTTGCTAGTTGATCTGACTCTGTCACTCAACCTAGCTGTCTAATAGAGATTTTGTCTTGTAGAATTTCTTTTTAGAGATGTTGCCTTTTGAGTGTGCTTTTTTTTTTTCATCCAATTCCCCTTGTGTTTTCCAATAGATGGCTGAAATTCTGACTCGGGTTGCTTTTGTTTCAGTTAATACAAACTTTCAACAAGAGATCTAGCAATGCTCTTAATTGTCAATAGACAAATGAATGGTTCGTCTAAGTTGTAGTTACAGTGAAAATGAAAAGCATGATTCCAGAGAAAGGTAATTTGACCTTTGAGCTATATGGACGCGAGGTATTATGGGATAGTCTAGATGAGATGTGAGCAAAAAATAGCATTGCTTTGCTGTATGCATATCTTTGTCTTAACGCTAGAATATCTAAACAAAATTTAACTGTTATACTTACTAATTTGAATTTGCATTATCTTTTGTGCTGACTATCACCATCACGCATTTCATTCATTCTTTATGTTAGCAGCTACTGCTTTCATATAGAAGTAAAAACTGTAGCAGTAGTTGAATGTTGCATTTCATCTTATGGCGAAATATGTTGCAGAATCCACATTCCTTTATTGCATGCATGTAATGTGGGGTTCCTCAGTAGCATAGGACATCTCAATGTGATTTATGTGCAGATGGCATACTATGGTGTTTTGCTTATGCATCCCAGTTTATCCATATCCCAGCCCATTGATTCACGTTTTCTCCTTGGCTTACATCACTTATGTAAAGGTGAATCAGTCAGTGGCTGGATACTGTCATCAAATGAGCGACTCCTTATTTTCCAGCGAGATGATGCAGACACTGTCAGCCTGTTTGTTTTTGGAGAGGAGGAAGAGGACTTGGCATTAGAAGCGGCCAAAAGTAATGGTGTTATTGATTACAGCAAAGTGAAGGATCACCATTTTCCCATAGAGAAGTCATCATATCGCTTTGGAAATGATGGAACCGTAAGAAAATCAAGAAATTAAATTGTTGTCGGGCTCATTATTTTTTTAAAAAGTTGTTGTGCATGTATTAGAGTTGCAGCTTCTTTAGTGGTAGTGGTTTTGATCGCTTACCCTCATCCCCTCCCTCCTTTTACTATTGTTTAGTTTTTGACAAATGTTTTCATATTTTTAGAACTTGAGCTTTTTTAGTAGCCAATCCAAGACATACATCTACATTTATATAGTACAAATAATTGTGGATTATATATCTGCACCCAGTATTATTAACATTAATCTTAATTTTCCCATTGTATGCTGGGAGTTAACAGCATGTTGTGCAGTAGGTATTATGTTGTGATGCTGTTTCCATGTTAAAAACTCTCCCCTTGGTAATAAAGGTCACATTATTTGTTGAACCTTCATCTAGTTGAGGTTCACCTGTATTCACACCTAAACATATATAGCCTCATGAAATGTTCAAAATGGGGACAGTGAAGAAATAGAGCTTGACAAAGTAAACTACGTGAATCTTAGGTTTGTTTATCATGGGATTCGACATCAGATTGTTGGTACTACTGGACTCTGCAGTATTGTAAGAGTTAATGGAATGTTATTCATGTTTAGCAGTTTTAGTTATAGAGATGGGCTTGAGAAGGTTGTAACTAGCTATGTCCAATTAATGTGTTTCAAGAATTATTTGAAGATCTAGTTACAGATCAGTTTGCTAACCTCTCTAAAATGTGAAACATGAAAAATATTTTAATAGAATAAGATATTTTAAGCTTCCTTATTAATAAAATGTTCTCTAAACTTGTGTATGAAAACTACATTTACAAGGATTTTAAAAAAAAAATTAAATGACCTTCAGATGCTGCAGCTTTATTTCATACATAAAAAAAAAATATTAATGAAATCTATAACAACGTATACACCTATGCATAACATATGCTGTCGAGTCTGCTGAAATTGAATTTGCCGGCACCATCCTAATGGGTTCAATTTATGAGAGTTTGTCTTCGTTTTTTTTTTTACAAGGGAAACAACTCTCAAATGACCTATGGAGCAAAAAAAGAGGAGGAGGCTGCTGCTTTTTCCACATGTTCTGGATTTTTGTAATATCATCAAGTTTATTTGTGGGAATGCCATACTTTTCAGCTATGGCCCTCTTGGACAGCTCACCTCTATTTCCTGCAGCATTTTCATTTCAACTCAATGGAAAGAGCCATCTTTTTTCTTTTCGGTGGGTTAGAGGAAGCCATCATGTAGATTTAGTCTGTAAAATAAAGCTATCAACGGCAGATGAAAGGCGAGCACGGTGTAAGTACATGTACTGACTACAGCTATACCGTCACAGTGCTAGAACTAGGAAGACAGTGATTGTAACACAGCGCAGTGCCCAGGGTTGTCTACACATGAAGTATCATAATAGTACCGTACATGCACAAGTTTGACCGTGTCTGCCAGTGCTGGGCGAAAAACTGGATCTTAATTTGGATAACCAGTTCCAAAGGTCAACTTAAAATAATTAAGTTTTCCAATTCATTCAGTTCATTTACCCAGATTTGCTCATCAGGTTTCTATCCAATACCTGACCTACTCAGCAGTCCCACTTCCCTTATTCATCTCCATTGCCTGGAACGTTGGGTGATTACTACTAGCCTTGTTTTGTCTACTCTGCTTGTTTCTACCATGGTATGGAGTGGTGGGAGGGGGGGGGGGGAGCACTTAGTTTAGACCCATACTTTCTAAGTGGGTATAAAAGATCAAAGACATCACCGGAAACAGCGGGAGAGGAGGGGAGGGCAAGAAGTACTGTAACAGTCATACACAACTAGGCCTACTTACCGTGCGAGTAGGGCATTGCAGGCAGGATTTCAGAAGGGGATTGGGATCACAGACTGCTGCTGACACAAAAAAAAAAAATCTAGGGTCAATGGGGCCAAAAAGACTGCATCTGCAACTGAATCAAGTGCCGAACTCCTTTGCTTAATCGCCAAAAAAAACAGACTGCGCTACAAACCAAGCTTGAAAGAATATATTTATCCATATCTGAAGATGATACCCATCAAAAGAGAACCTGAGTATGATGACTCCTGATATATGAATAGCTAAATGTAACATATTGCCCCAGCAAACCTTACTTTTGACAGGATTCTATTCTTTAATTATGTGCCAAAATAAAGCAGACAAAAACATGCAGACAAAATTGGAGGGGCGATTGAATGAATGAGCATGGGTGATATTTGTTCTTTGAAAATTTATAGATGGTATTAAGGTAGTGAAAGGGTCAAACTATCCTGGTATAGGCCAGCATGTTTAGTAGTGTTTAGTACTGTTTACGTTTAATATGTGTTCGTGTTGTAAAACTGAAACTAAAACAATGAAGCAACAAGTCCCACATTGCACTTCGCATCAGTGCTATTGAAGAGAGGGGGGGGGGAGGAAGGATAAGCGCGAGACTCGTGCATAGATAAACTGACTCATGACTGAGACTGAGCGGGCCACCGGCAGACAAACTAGACCTGGGTTAGAAAGTTCATCCAGGCTCCTCGTACTAAACTAAATCAACGTACAAAGCAGGTAAAGACCCGGTATCCACTTCAGACAAGGACTTGGTTTAGACCTAGACCTACTTAATCTATTATTAGATGTCACTTCTCGTGCAAGTAGGGCGTCGCAGGCAGGATTTCAGACGGGGGAACTCACTGATAGAACTATTAGCTCTAGCTATCCAGTTCTTAATTTTTATAAAAAAAAAAAAAGTTGAAGGAACTAGATCTAGAACTGTTGTTAACCGCTGGATCCTCAAGTGGTACGAGTACTGAACTGGTTTGCTCATTAAATACGACAGACTACACTGCAAACTAAGCTTGAAACATGATTAATTATGCTTTGTCGTCTGTTGGTAGTTGAAGATGTTGATATGATTCTGTTCTTGACCAAACCATGAAAATAAAGCAACAACAACATGCAGAAAAATTAGAGAGGTCATTGAATGAATGAGTATGGGAGATTTTTTTTGGACAACATGTGGTGCAAGGGTCGGACTATGCTCGTACAGTTCGGCATGGTTAATAGTGTTTAGGACTGTGTTGTATATGCTTGTATTGTAAACCTGGCCATAAATTTAGCAAAACCAAAACAATGAAACGGTACGGGGCAAACACAAAACTGCGACTGAGCGGTTGAGCTGGCGGGCAAGACCAGTCATGTGTTATACTTATAAGGTAGCCAAGCGGCTCGCTATGCTAGGGTAGATCTAATTCAAGATCAGAAATCAGATTGCAAGTCGTTGCCTAGAAAACCGGAAATATCCAGTTTAGACCCACTTATTACAAACTAAATCATTAGAAAAATCCAGTTTATCAAATCACTGTGAAAATGGGTAAAACCCGGGTTTGACGTAGTTATTGCGAAGTGGGTAATTAAAAAATCCAGTTTATCAAAATCCAGGTCGATGCCCAGCACTAGTGTCTATCTGTACTACAAGGCCCTGCGAGGATGCTTGATTATCGATCACTTCCTGGGCATCGCTGCTCCTCGTACGGTGCAGCCCCCTAAACACATAGGCCCACTAAACGCCACAGGCTGGGGCACATTCACAGTACATTTATGTAAATTAATTGCTTAATCCCTCCCATCCCATCCGTGACGCTGTCTCTTTTGTTTTCCGCTTTGGGTGGAAACTACGTGGAGAGAACAAAAGTCGACTTGTACCTTTGTGGCAGTGCTGACCAGTCTGTGACATAAGTAAGAAGACTTGAACATACAGTCATGGATACAAACAACAAAATTTATTAAACATTTGTATTAGATGTATAAAATATGATCTTTGCTTTGTGTTAATTTTCAAGCTGCAGTGTTGTTGTTGTTTTTTTGTGAGCATTCTGTACAATGCTAATATTTTCATTTTTGTGTGTGTGTGTGTGTAATGCAATGTGATGTACAATGTAGTTTGTTGACTGTAATTTATTTTAGATTTTTTTGGTGTATGACATCACCCAGTGGATAGAAATTTTTGTTCCTTCTGTACTGTCGATAAATGTGGGAATATCAGTGGGAAATGATGACCAAAAGATAATGTAAAGGAGGAGCTAGTCAACACTACTCCCTCTTGCATTGTCAGTAGTCTAAGGTGGACCCTCCATAGACGTCACACGACACTCGGCACACAGCACATGGCACGCGTGCGAAAGAAAATTAACGATTTAGAGTTGAACACTCCATTGACGGCACGACACAGCCGTGACGAAAAATTGCGTGCCTTGCTTTGCTGCATTGTTCGTTTTTTGTGCCGTGTGCTGCCCAAATGGATGACTGCAAGAAAGAAATTATTGAACTTGTGAGAGACCAACAGCTTCTTTGGGACCCAAAAAACCCGGAGTATTGGTTATAGATGAGGAAGCGCTAGGTTC
>JBCAUA010000021.1:1013635-1041121 GCA_038406235.1 Peronia verruculata | reverse complement strand
ATTGTGTTTTCATTGTATGGCTTGTTTGTGGAACATCGCCTACTTCTAGTATCCGAGCTTTGCTGACATATTTTTGTTCTTCATTTGCAGATGTGCCTTTCAAGCATTGCTTTTCATACTCACCTTATAGAACCAATGTGGTTGACCTAGGTAAATTTAACAATTAGAAAAAAACAAAACAAAAAGGAGAACAAGCTTGAGCTGATGTCTTTGATTTTGATGCTTCTCGTAAAGATAACCCATACAACTTAAGTGCTTTTCCTAATGCTTTCATTACAGTTAGCTTTAGTTTGTTTGCTTTGACATATCATTTTGTCTTGAAATTTTTATTAGTCAGTTTAGCAATACTGAATACTTGTATTCTCTTTGGTATTTTTTTTTTGTTTTGTTTGAATTGATTATTTCACTGTTTAATGTATTTCAAAGCCAAGAGATCTTTAGACAGATAAAAGCACAAATATATTAATTGGCAGTATTAACAGTAAATTTTTAATCATTAGAAATTACCTTGCTATGATTCTATATAATTTTGTATTTTAGCAGGTAGACGCTAAATATCTATGTATTTTATTCCAGATCCTGGTGGATAGTTTTGGCAGTCTTCATATAAGACAGCAGACAATTTCAGTAAGTATTTTTCATTACTATAATACTTAATGGCAAAACATTTATTATATTTTTTGCCGGTAAATATCATAATATTGTATAGCTCAACACATATTGTTATTTGAATACTGTATGATAGTGGGCTGTTTTCATCAGTGCCGGTCACAAAATAGATCAGTTGTAAGTCAAGTGAAACAATTGGCAGAGAAGACATTGTGTCAGAATGTGCCTCCTGAAGTATAAAGAATGTATCAAAGAATTAAAATTGTTCAGCATTTTGAGAATATTTTTGTTTGCAAGTTATCAATAAGGAGAGAAAAAAAATACGAATCTTTTTTTAACTGTTCACTTTTAAGAGTTGATACTGTATTATGGAGAATTGTTATTATTATATTGAAGTGAATTCAGGTGACTTCTATTTTGTTTTCAGTTCCCCTTCAACACAAGCAAACCACAGATGTACTACGCAGGTCTGCCAGCCAATGGCAGTCAAAGCATTGCGTCCCCTGGGGTTGACAAGCCTGGCATATACATGCCAGCCCCTGGACCATATGCCCCTGCACCAGCTGGATACCCACCCACACAGCCGGGCCTCCCCCCGGGCTTAGCCACCCGCTTTGCTGCTGCCCCGCAAGCCTATGCAGTAGTTTCCAATGGCAGTCCTGCGGGTTACACCACCATCACCCCAGCCTATCACTCCATGCCATACTCAAGTCTGCAGGGTATCCCGACTTCCAGCCATGCCTACATATCTGCTGCACAATATCCGGGGATGAGCTACCAAACCCTGGCCCCTCGATCCGCGCCATCTCCATATCCAACACCTGTGCAGGCTGGGGCCCCCCTGATAGCGGCAGGATACTCCCCAATGCCTGGTGCTATTGGTGCTCCAACGCCGCGGTCCTACTCAGTCAGTGCTGTGCCAGGGTATCCGCCAGGTTATCCGTTACCAGGAGTGGGGACAGCGCCGTATCCAGGGGCCACAGGGTATGGACCACCTTTCTAGCCAATGGCTGGAATGTGATGCATTAGGTCTGTCGAGGGTGTTGCTGTCAAGTTTGGATTCCTGAAATATTGTGAGGAAGAGCAGAGGAGCTTGGGCACAAATGAGAACTTTTGTGGGAGTACTGTGTTACCTTTTTTTTCTTTTTCAAGTGATTTTGTTGTGGCAGTCAGTTGCTCATTTGTCACGGTTTCTGTAGAAGTAGCCCTCTTTCTCACATCTTGCATTTGACCAAAATTTATTTATGCATTGCACTGTAAATACATGAGTGAGTTTTATTCCATGAACTTTCAATGAAATTTTTTTTTTTTTTGCCAATTTTTGTCAAGTTTGTAATGCATTTGCAGTGCAGATCTGTTACAAAGAGCATTTTTATAAACTAAGTTTTTGGTTCTGAAAATCCCAGTATTGAAGATAAAGGAATCCTTTTTATTTGACCACTGAGTTAGGGTATTAGTTTCGGCGGAAAGTACCGTATTAATTATTGCACATAGTTTGGTGATGGTTATAGAATCAGATTTGAAGCAGAGCCATTTCCTTTGATATTTCTGAGCAGCCATTGTTTCCACCAATGTTATGTCACACATTTTATACAAAGGAGCAACGTATCTCTTCCTTGCCTTGTAAAAACATTCCCTCAATTTAGTTTATGTTTTTAGACAAACTTCTACACAAATTTTATTCATATTTCCCTCGTTAAATTTTGAGAGTTCAAGACATTACAACCAGATGTATCTCTATAGCTGTTATTTAAAAATCTTATTATTCATAGCTCTTCTATTGGCATTGCTTATGCCATGACTCACATATCCTGTGTTTGTTCTGTCCTGCTTTAAACTTTTATCATACCAGGCTATCTTTGGGGATAGATATAAAACCCTATACAGTTGTTTACCTTATTCTCAGTTGGCTAGAACCATGAATGCTATATTACAACAGGATGCCTTTGTTTGCTCTTCAGTTTTGTTTGTTTGTTTATTAAGTTATTTGCATGGTTTATGTGTGCATCATCTTCTCATGGCTCCTAACCTGACATTTGTACGAAATGAAGGAGGCTTTGACTTTTGTTTGTTTTGGAGACATTGTGTCCGCTTGTTGCATTCAGAAGCATTTTGAACTGTTACCAGTGCCCATATGCACCAGACACACAAAGATATTTTTAATGAGATCTATTTTTTAAGCATTTTTCCCACTTTTATCGTTGTTGTCAAATTATTTTTGTCGTGTTTTCTTTTCCTCCCTTTTTTCTTTTGTTGGAAAGGGCTTTTAGAATAGATGGGGCTTAAATGAAGTTGTTTGATAGCATGGATGAGCGAAAGAAACTGAAAACTTCTGATAATATTAATAGTGATATGTTTTTTTTTTTTTTTTCAATTTATGATACTTTCATGTTGTATTAAGGTTGATGAGCTTTTTTTTGGAATAGAAAACATTGTTGCTTATCAAATGATTTGGACAGAAAATGTTGGCAGATTTATGCTTGAAGATTGGAACTTGTTTTCCATGTAGATTGAATGAGAAACGCATGAGATCTATTGAATTATTTTTGTATTTGGAAGGGTGTGTAGATGTGACTGCAGCATTAGGGGAAGTGAAAAGAAAGCCTGTTATTATATCTCTGGGTTTTTTTTGTTTTAAATTTTTCCTGTTTATGTGATCGGGTTTTCTGAACTTAATTAGTGGCTACATTTTGGTAGTTCTGTCATACTTAATATTCTGTGTGTGGGAAGACGAGCAATTTTGTGGGGATATTTAGGGTATATACTCTTGAAATGTCTGAAAATCACATAAAATTGTGCAATACACTTTTTTGTGACAAAACTCAGGTCAACTTGTGTCGGGGACAGTTTCATGCATCCTTCGAAATCACTTTCTACCAGAACTGGTACATGCATGTCTTAACGATCAACACAGGCTGTCAGACAAATCAGATCCATGTTGTATTTGAAACAGGTGATGGCAAAGCTTAAAGAAAAAGACATCAAAATTCAATTCGTTTTTGGCCATCATTTATTTCATTAGAAGTGCTGGGAGTTAAAGCAGGGGTCAGTATTTTTCAGTTCTGTAGTTTATACCTCAGCTCAAAGTTAGTGATCTTGGGAAAGAGCCTCAACAGTATAAGCATGCAGTTAAGCAAGTACATGAGATGTCTTTGAGGTTATGTGGATTTTTTAATTTCAGTATATTTTGGGAAGTTTAGGAAGGAGCCAGACTGCTTGTTGATTGGTGATGACTGCGATGAGATGACAGGGTGCTTTATTTTCCATGTTGTACTCAAGAACTTCCACAAGAAATGCAAAACAAATTTATTCTAATCAGATAAACACCAACATTGGACCAAACCTGTAGATATTTACTAGCCGGCTTCTCGTTGGCTAATCCATAGTTGTAGAAATGACATTGGTTAGAGTGAACGAACTTGTTATTACCCATGTAAAAACATAATATCACTAGACTTCTCATACCAGCATTTATATAAGCTAATGGCATTTTCCCTTTCCTTTTTATTTGTTCATTACGCAGATATATTATAGTTTCATTCATTTTCATTTTGGAATATATTGTTTCCCCTGTGGAAAAGAGACTGCACTAGTACTAGGGTGCTCTGGTTGTCCTATTTTGTGTTGTGTGCAAGGGCAGTGAATGCCTGTGGCATCATGAACTGGGAATGGGATCTGAATATAAACTATTGACTTTGTGTGATTTCATTGGGTGCATCATCAAAGTATTGTTGTGTCTGATGTGACCATTGATTAATCTGTTAGATCTATGCCGTCACTGCTCTTCGATATATGGCGTGAGAACTTTTTTGTGCACTTTTTGAAAAAAAGAACTTGTAGCTGCCAGTTGATGAGTTATGTCATTAAGATTTGTGAAATAGTGCATAACTCTAGAGGCACATACTTTTTAAGTAATGTTATCTGATAGGTCTCATGCTCAGGAATGCTGGTGAGACATCAGTTGTGTTCTAGCACATGTCTGACATTTGTCGTAATCGTAGAGCAGTGACATTTTATGCTGATGTGAATGTGAACTCTCAGACAGAGCAAGTTTTGCTGTCCCGATAAGGGCAGTGACTGATTACTTACTGGATGCAAAGAAAACTGAGGGGTGCTCCTGTGGCTCTCTGTCATATCCTTCAGGTGCTTTATGTAAAGATTATTTATGCTCTGGTCCCAGGACTTTCTGTAAGAATATGTAAATCGAACTCTAGGTGATATATTTAAGTTGACTCACATGGATCAGGAAAGATATAATCAGCTCACACTACAGAGTGCATCTTGACTTAAACTTTCAGGACATCAGGGTCATTCCACAGTGGCTCAAGTCTCTTTCAACTCTTTTGCGAAAATAGATACCGGTAAATGCCATTTTGTGCAAGAGTTACAATATAGACATTATAATAATGTTTTTGTGGCCGACAATGTTGAAGAGTGACAGTAGCAAAAAAAAAAAATACTGGCTACCACTGTGTACTGATGATCGATCATAATTCAGAATCTCAAAAAAAAAAGAGAAAAAAAGTTTTAAAATGATCTGAAGTTCCGGGTTCGAATCCTGACTGATCCCGATAGTTTATCCCTGGGAAAGGCAATTTACACACATTTCCTGACTCCACCCAGGTTTGAATGGGTACCCGACTATAGACAGGGATTGATATTGTTAGATTGATAAGGATTTGAGCGCCTAACAGACAGCTGCCTTGTATGCTTCCCAGGAAGCTGAGAATGTTTATGAGTGTCTTCTTTGGTACTGTGGGGATAATAATAGATTGTAAAGCGCTTAGAACCTGTAATTATAGGAATATGCGCTATATAAATACTCTTTGTTATCTAAGCAATTGTGATAAGATGAAGCACTTGTTAATTTTACATTTGTTCAGGGGAAGAATGGAAATGGAGGAATCAGTAGGACAGTATGCAAAGCGTTACATGTGTTAGGGCATTAGAGAAAATATTAGTTACTGCTGCCTCGAGAATCATTACACTAGGCCAATGCCAATTGGTGGGATAATGAGTTGTCACTGTCTAATAACTGCTTATCACTACGACCACCTTAGTTGAACATTGAATAATTTATACAATGCACATGTACAATGCCATCGTATTTTTCATTTTAGCTGTTATCAGCTTGGGTGAGTAGGAACGCTGACTTAAGTTTCATGTGTCTCTCGTTAGCCACACAGAATTTCATTTGTTGTGATTATTTGTTTGTTTGTGTTAGTGGTGTGGAATTATGTGTGTTTAATTTGATCAGTAAATGGGCCAGTATAAGATTTCTGACCACACGAAAAGCATATTTTGGTAATGATATCTCAGTCACAGGTCTTGTTTTTATAGATCTGTGTAGCACAACATTGTTTTGTTCTTTTTACATGTATTATAGAAAATCAGAGTAGAAAGCTACAAGAGGTATAGACTTTTACAGTACAGTACTATATAACATTTAACTGCTAAATGTTTCTCCTTTCCAATGTACTATCTGTTGATACTATAACTAATTGACAAACAGTTTGTTTAGCACAATGTTTCTGAATCTCATGCGAAATTTACAGCTGAATGATTCTGTAGAACTCTGAAAATGTGATACTGATAGTGAGTTATAATAACAATAGAGAGGATTGCCCTCTGATATCCCTGGAAAAAAAAAAGAGTTAAATACATATATATATATATATATATTATATGTATGTATACACAAAAGAAATTCTATGCCTTTACCATGAAATGCTTTGTGACCAGGTGAAATGCCAAAGGGGACTTTGTTGAGAAAGTGGGATTTCACTGACCACAGAGTCACTGGAGTTCAACTGAATTGGAGTTTCTCAGCACAGAAGAAGTGAAGTCGAATAGTTTTGTCAAAGGAGTAAAATATGCCCGTTTTTTTTTTTTCTCATTGATTCCAATAACTCTTTACATGAAAAAATTGACATCCCATTCATTTCATCTGGTCACAGGACAAATATTAAAATTTAGATCTTCATTTTGGTGGTGATTTGAGACATTTCAAGAAAGTGTATGGAAATTTATCCTCAGTCAAGTCATAGATTTCCAGCCAATGTTCGTCTTTTATGACAGCATTAGTGCTGCAGATGCCATGTAATTAGTATTTGTCTACATGGTTTCAGAATCAATATAATATATATACATTAAGATTAGATTGTGTTTTCAAGGGTACTTTGTTTTCAGCAGTCGTTATCCTATTCCGCTAACTTAATCCTTTTGGTTTGAAAGCAGATCCATCTATTGTTTAAATTGACTTAGAAAGATGTTTTATTGCATTTTTCTCCTCTTGTCACTGAGAAATGAAATGTATAAGATGTGAAACAAGTGCTGTTCATGATTTGCAATTTTAAATTTTTTTTTGTTCCTTACCAACTTTTTACTGAGGTATAAGGACAAACTATCAGCAATTTTTATGCATATTTCCTGAATATATAAATATTTGTTTTGGTGCACATTTGTTTCTGTTTGGAAGAAAATTTTCAGAAAGACTGAATTTTAATGTTCAAGAGATAAAGCAGTTACTTTTTATTGGCAGTCGTTGTTTGTTAGAATCAGTTTTACAGCATGGTCATTGGGAGAGATCTGAGTTAATGAATTTGCAATATTCAGCATCTTTCAGAGGAATTAAAATTTATTATGATGTTGTTTATAGGGTCTTGTACGTGCATTCAAATTAATATGTCGCTTGCCAAGTTGTAGTATGCACTCCATGAGGTAGTTGAAGAGGCGCTAAAAATTGCAATGTAGATCTGCACTTTTCTTTGATGATACCCTCATATTTTTTCTGTGCATCTTGTACTTCCCAGATCTCCTCCTGTGTTGTTATTGATTTGTAACATGCTAGACATTATTATTTTTTATCTCAGAGGGCCTGATAATGATATTCCATATAGCACTCTCTCTCTCTCTCCTGTCGTACTGAGTATGGTCTGTCCTGTGAATGCCCTGTTCTCAAATGTTATCTTTCCTTGATGATTACAACAGTTTAATGATAGTTTCCACAGCGACCAAGTTTAAAAACACTGTACCATGAATCTTTGAAATAAAAATGCATTTTTTCCCTCTCACAGTGGTATTTGTGTCATGTCATGTTCTGATTTTCCCTTGGAGTTTTCACCAAGCTTAAAATTTATGAAAAAAAAAAGAACTGAGGTTGCAGTTTTTAGAATAAAGTACATATTTTATGAACTTTGTTCTTTTTATAACAGTATTTGTATGCCATGGTTGTTGTGTACCGAATGATTCTTACATTAGTTCATTAACAGTTGAAGTCCTGAGAATGAAAAGTACTTAGGTCATATTTCAAACATTTTCAGCGAAAGTGGAAAAAGCCCAATAAGAAAATGAGAGGAAACAATCAGCAAGAGATAGACAATGAAAGTTTAAATTGCAAGCCTCCAAAAAGTCTTTTTTTAGTAGAGTTTGCATGTACCTGCTCATTGTTATACACATGTACATGCAAAGGCTATTATGGTAATGAAGCTGGCCATCCTTAATGTTACTGTCTAAGACATGTACATGTACTTTCAGGTGATAGAAATAACAGAAATTTAAGCATTTGCATATTAGGTCAGGCATATCTCTAGTTAATAGAGCCTGTTTGAATTTTTCAAGAACTGATTAGTAGAGTAACACTGTCTTGACGAAAGCTTGTTTGATGTGAGTGTAGTTTGTTCTGTAGCTACAGATATCATGACATTGATGTCACATATTCATCCAAAAGCCACAGATGTTTATTATGAATTAAGAACTTGACACTGTGAAAAAAGATGTCACAATAAGTCATTCATGAGTATAAAATGGAGCCAGTGTGTGTAACAAACATCAAAGTGCTAAATACATGGAACAACAACAAAACAACAACAACAAAAATGCTGTACAAACACACATGTAATTTTCTCTCAGCATTGTTAATTTTTCAATATTGGTACATCATTATATTAATTAGTGGTTTCTTTAGCCAAACTATTGAAAAGACACTGTTGTATT
Organism: Peronia verruculata; assembly: GCA_038406235.1. Lineage (NCBI taxonomy): Eukaryota > Metazoa > Mollusca > Gastropoda > Systellommatophora > Onchidiidae > Peronia > Peronia verruculata. Next base: position 1,032,517 of record JBCAUA010000021.1, on the reverse strand, counting down.
TAAGACTATACGGAGCAGAAAAAATGTATCTGATGATCTGTGACGTTTTTTTACCAAAATACATTGCCACCATGTTGTGGGGCTTCATCAACACTCATTGTTATGGACAACTATAGGTTTCTTCTTTCAACGCAGTACTGTGTAAGAACCTGAAATGTATTAGATGTAAATCTTTACTGACTGCTTTCTTATTCCTTCCACATCAGTTCAGTTCCACTATCTCCACCCACTTTTCTCTGGTCAAATTTTTGCTTTGTATTATTTTCACTGCTCTGGGACAAATTCTAGATTTGTTTCAATAATATGAATATTTTCATGCATGCTACAGTCTTCCCATCATCTGATCAGAACGACTGCCTCATGACATTTCTGATTTCTCTGTTGTTTGTCCTTTTTACGCTGTGAAGTGTCCTGGGAGGTGAAGTTGTCTTCTCAGGTCAGGTGTGTGACCGATGACAGGCAGATGCTTTCTTCTCACTGCATCTCCCACGTCCCATAGCTGCCTTTTCCTTAGTCACCCTCTGTCCCTGAAACCTGACCTCTTCATTTTGAAAGCTGTTCCCACTGGCTGTTGAGGTCATACAATATTCTCAAGATATACCCAAACCACTCAGTTCTTGCTCTCTAAGAAATCAACAATAAATTTTGTTCCAGTTCCAGTTTAAACTGTGTAAAGTCCATAATAACATTCGGCTCAAAGGTATATAAAAAAAGAAAAGATGAGATGTTCCAAACATTGCTATGCTTATGAACCATGGATTGCAAATTAGGTGAGCTGTACGCAGCACTTACACAAGGAAGAAGTGACGTGATCACATCATGTAAAGTTTATAGATGTATATTCAAATACATCATGTACATGTATCTGTGAAGCTCAGTATATCTCAGATCTGTGAATCTCAGTCTGTGAGTGTCTCACTTATTGTGAGAATCAGTTCATCTGAGATAACCTGGTATTTGCTTAACCCTTCCAGCCCTTTGGGGTGGAAGCTGTTTTTTTTTTTTTTTTAAGACTAGGTTTTGGTTGTCGGGGAAATGGTACATATGTGTGTTAGGTCCTCTTGAGATATCGACAAGTCTTTCTCTTTTCAATTAAGCAAATCCTTTCATTATTTCTCCAGATTAGATCTTTACGTCTCAGTTTGTCAGAGCTATTGCCAATAAAAGTTTGTGAAGGGATTTCAGACTGTCAGTACTGTCACTCTTCCTTTGTGAAACTCAAGATTTGAAAAACACATGAATACACAAGGATTTTTTAATTATGGTTTTTATAAGCTTTTCAACCTCCTGTAGTGGTGGTTATCTCAACTGTCCACAACTGTGGTCCAAAAATAACATAACACTATTTTTTAAATTATCTATGTTTAAAGAACCTTTATACCTTGTATAGGTAGGGCTGGCTATCATCAATAGGATTTCTAGTAAGTGATTTCAAGCTTTAGTACTGGTTCAGATTACTGTTCTTTTTCTTCAGTAAAATTCCAGATTAGAGGGCAATGTGATTATTTGGCTCTTAGTGTTTATATCAGTTCTGCGGTTACGGAGATGAAACAAGTAAATGTAGAAAAAATGCTAGTTAATAGTGAAAGGATTAATTTGGCAGAACTCATAAATGTACATTGTCATGTACTGCCCTTTGCACGCATCTTGAATGTGATTTCAACTATTTGCGATTTGCTTGATCCAAATGAGCAAAACGGACAAGAATCTGCATGGGCACTAAGGAGAGTTTTATTAGAAGATTCCTAAGTAGTGCTTGATGTTAATGATTAGATCTATATGTATATGTTGAAATATTATATTTTCTGTCAAAATGAGGAGCGCCTTAAAAAGGAAAATAATTTTTTTTTTGGGTGTTTGCCATTTATACATTTTCATATAAACAAGTACATGTACAGTACCAGTATTTTTTATCAAAGTTTGAGCCCTCGTTTGCAAAACTAAAGTTGGTTGATTGGTCTTAGAAAATGTAGATAAGGAAAAGTCTTAGCACAAAGCAGCAGCAAAGTATGAATAATGAAATAAAGTTAAAGAAGCTCTGGGCTGTTGCCTAATCATGATAAAAGCCAGGGATTGAAGTTTTTACATGTATGTTGTTGTTACTGACAAGCATGACAACTATCACTGATGTGAGGATGTCACAGTTGAACAAATATATGCACTTATGCTCTTACATATGCACTAACTACAGATGTGAACGTTGGAGGATTTGTGTCAGTTCACATGTTTACATGGCCTCTGGCGGCAATAAATGGTGAACTGACCAGCTGACATATTATCAAGCAACCAGGTGAAATGATAAGGTCTTTTTAGAGGAAACTGAATTTTACTGACCACGAGTTTAAAGATATTAACTCTTTCACTGCCAGATCTTTTTTCAGTAAGAATTTAACTGTCATATCACCTCCTTCTATTTGTTCAGTACAACTTCTGCTCAGTGACAAATCACAATCTTATGAGTTGTTTGCGTATTTGGCTTTCAACCAGCTCGTAGTGTAAAAAATTCACCTATTGAAACATAATGAAAATGACAGAATAGACAGTGAGATTTTGGAAAGGAAAGGGTTAATTTCATGCTACTATTCTGGTACCCAAAGGTCAGCCCTACTCACATTAGTCACATGTATATCTTTTTCACAAAAAGATACTTATTCTCCTTACCTCTGATAGATGGACACTTCGATATCAGGCTCATTTCTCCTTATCTTACAAGGAAAAAAAATGAACTGTCAATGGTTTTGTTTGAAAGCTTGCTGAGTGGTACTGATTGATGAGTTGATTGACTGACAACTTATCATAGCCCTGAAAAGGTGTTACCATGTTGTCTATGATAGTGTGGCAAATATATGCAATGCCAGGTATATCCAGGAATGGACAAGTGAAATGCAAATATGGGTGTATTAATTTTATGAATTCTAATTTATTTTTGTTTATGTGGCACTTGAGAAAACAAATCAATGGTAACTTTCTGTTTATAGCAAAATAAAAAAAAAATATGGTGTCTGGTTTTAGATCTATTTCTTATTCCTGCACAACGATCTTGCTTTAAAAAACTCAAAATTGTTTGAATTGAGTGTTGTGACTAGTGCAGCCAATGCACCTTTTTTTTTCAGTCACCTTATTTTGTTGAGATTTGTAAACACACTGCAAGTAAGACTGGCTTTATAAAACATTGTATTCAATGAATTAGTAGTGGGTCCTATAAATATTTAATTATTTTCACAATTGCTCATATGTTACATGAACTTGTCTTGTACAACTGTAGTACAAATGCATAGTATAAGTTTGCTAAGTACATGTACATTGTATTGTTTTTCATTTTGAGCTTGCACTAGCTTTTGAAAATGGACCCGTAAAACTTGTTGGTCATTTAGTGGAAGGCATGTTTTTATTTTCTTGGACATGACAATAGTACATGTAGGATGTTGTATTTGTAGAGTGTGGTATAGTTTAATATCTGTGGGCTCTCTAGGGCAGGGAAAAATATTTCCTTATGATTTTTTGGGGTAAGATTTCACTTTTTTTACTGACTGAGATAGGCCTACAAACTTTTTATCTAAGGCAAGTGACTTGCTATTCTTAGCAGAACTGAATTAAATTTGTGAATTGCTATGTAATTGCAATACACAGTAAAGTCAAGTGTTCCACAATTCTTTTCTTTGCAAGTAAAATGGAACTTAATGGAGCCTTAAGTTCTGTCAGAAACCATTTTCTGCACTACATTTATGTGACATTCAGTGATCTCTCTTTAATCTTAATTAAATACATGAACTTGTACTCTCAACATTTTGTGCCTGTGTTGAAGAATTTTTGAGGCATGCATATGTTGCTCTGCTCATACAGTAGGACACTGAGACCCTTGTACTGAGTATTGGGTTCAGTACGGAGTTTAGGTTCTCATTAACAGTAACGAACATGGATGTCTTGGAATTGGAGAAGTCTTACCATGGGCATGATAACTTACAATATCATATACTGAAGTTCATGTGCATCTGCTATCTAATTTATATTCTCCTTTTCCTTTAAGGTCAGAGCTGATTAGTTGCAGGCTATTTCAAAATTTTTCTCATAGCACATGACCAGATCTTGTAACTGCGATGTTTTACTTAGACTAGAGACAATTTACTGCTACATATATATGTAATAGAAGTGCTAAAATCTTCTTGTTTGACCGTGTATATATAGGTAAATACATGTACAGTGTAACATAATTCAAGCAGGTGGTAGGAAAGTGATAAGTGTGTGAAATATTGGTAAGGAATAAAGGACAAAGTAAATGAGTACATGTATTCTCTTTAATAATCCAGTTAGCAGCCAGAATCCAAAAGTTTATCTCCAAAATGCTTGTCTTTCCAGCATTCATGATGTGAATACATTATATTTGATGACTCATGATTGTAGATTCATTTCTGCAGCAAAATGCCAGCCTCACCTGTCATGTATATGTATATGAATACTGACTGTGCCAGTTTGCCATATCTAACCTTTGTCCACTGTGTCAGTCCTTTTTTCTCAATTTTAGTGAGATTGCCTGTTTATGTGCAAGCTGTACACACCGTTAGTAACAGTGACACAGATACTACACTGTGTACCAGCTGCGAGATGTGAGGAAAGTCTACATTGCATGAGTGAAAGTTGAAATATAAACTGTTGCTGAACTGTCAGAGAAGTAAAAAAAAAACAAAAATGGGTTTTCAGAATGAAGTTTTGAGAAAACAGTAGTTTTTCTACTTACAAATCTTACATCCACTATTTTTGGGCACTAATCAAGAAACTGAACATATTTTTTAATTATTATTTTTTTTTTTACCCCATAGCAAAATTAATGAAAGCCTTGTAAAGGTGAATTTGTTTCCTAGATGAACTGAAGTATCATTGTCATCTTCACTTCTCATTTGTGGCTATTTAAAAAAAAAAAAAAAAAGGAAAGTAGGGCACATGCCATCCTTGCTAGACTGCTTAGATCAGCGGATAATCACAGATAACCCACATGTACAGTCCCTGCTGCCAGGCAAGGCAGTTGTTTACTTAGAGCCTATTTGTGTTGCTATGATATTAACTTTTATGTGTATGCCCAGTGACTCTCACTTTAACTCTTTTACTGTCAACAGATTCCACTAGAGTCAACGGTGGTATGAAACCTGTTTTGCTTTGAAAATTGCCATTTTGAATATTTAGGTTAAAATGCAACACAACAAGATAATGCCCTATGTAACCATGAAAAATTATTCAAAGTGTCAGACTTGTGTTACAAGTTGTATGACATTAAGACCCATGTTTGAACAGATCATTTGTTCAGTCTTCCTTGACGCCACTTGAGTTAATACATAGTTCATATTGAACCTAATGAATTGGGCTCCTGAAATATCATTCCAGTTTAAATATGATATTTAAAAAATAAAGATCCATTTTTTAAAATGCAGATTCTATGGTTAACTGTTTATATTGAAACTGAACACAAGCTAGTCGACATTTCTTTCAGCGTGACTTAACTGTTAACAGATTTAGATCTATAATACTACAGTACAGCATATATTTCTCTTCTTTCCCCTATCAGTTGTGCTGTCTTGTGTGAGTATTGTGGCCAGTTGCCCTTCCCTTATCTTTACATTGGTGACACTTTTGGAGCCATAGTATGGTGTACATTGTACTGGACTTCTTGCCTGTTTACATTGTTACTCGACAGAGATCATACCTTGAATTATTACATTAAAGCTTCTGAACTAGACCACATTGGTGTTTGTACCCTTTTTATTAATGACTGATTAATTGCATGTACTGATTATGTCACGCGCACAAAGTCTCAGAGTTTGACTTCTTTTGGTAGTCTTTATCAATTGACTAAATACATGTACATGCACAGATGCATGTACCTGTACGGTACAGGGAATTTTGATGTTGAACATATACAGTCTCATATATGTCTTGTGCCCAGGGCAAATGAGTCAGACTCGTGCCAAGTGATCTCGCCTAGCGGCCGTTGTTAACTATTCCCGACTCAGAAACCAACATTTTTTTTTTTTTTCAAGTTAAACAGGGTTAAATTTTTGTTTTGTGGGGAAAAAAAAAAAAATGTTTGGCATGAAACGATTTTTGTTTAATTTTTTTTTTTTTTTTGGGTAAATGTATTCAAAGTTCAGAAAATGACATAAATGCCATTATCGTAAAGAGGTGACAATACTTAATTACTATACGCTGACATACTGATGTCCATTAGTGATTGGAATTTATGTCCTTTTTCTCGCCAACATATTTTGGGAGTTTATTTAAAATGTTTTCTCTGAAATCTTGAGATGAAAAATCCCTATGATCAGACTAGATTTTTGTCCAGATTTAGCTGGTAATTATGACCATACTTCATATAGATAAAGTTCTGTAATAATGCAATGAACATGGACTCAGAATTAGAATTATGCTGACTAAGCTTTCTGTCGCACAACTATAAAGTGTATCAAAACATACATGGCCTGACCATGAAATTGACAGAATTCAGACAATTGTTTGAGAAATAAAAAACTTACAGCTACAATGTAAAAAGTGTCAATATGTTAGTAAAACTTGCCTCTAACTGTAAAGTCACCTTCAAATTTGTGAACATTAATGAACTTGGCCTAATTTTCGTCTGCTATACTTGCTCATAAATATGAGCTAGTCACTACAAGTCTCGTACTTTTTCGGGTGCCCGGGATTTCACTTGAGAAAATGTTTTTTTATGGAGGAATCGTCAGCCCTGCTTTCTTTTCCACCCTTAACAATGCAATAAAACAAAATTATCGGCATGGAGCTCTGAACAATGTTTATTCCAATAATGTCTTCAACAAATACTGTGCATATACAATAAAAAATATTCACTTACAAAAAACATCAATTGGTTGGATTGACAATCTCACAAACGTTTGATCATATCATTATTCTCTCACAGCTGTCAAGTTTCAAATATAAAATGAGGAATAAAACTTGCAACTGGCCATTCCAGTTTTGATGCAAGAAATTATTTTTGAAAATCACGAATGAATACACTGGATTTGACATAAGAAAGAGAGCATACAAAAAATAGTAAATTCATACACTACTTTCTCAAACTCTTTTCTTTTTCATAATGTTCAACTGTTATTTCTTTAGTACTGCTACCATTAAACATCTTCTGTTTGGCTTGAGTGAATAAAGGAAAATTATCAAAACTAGAATAATTAAGTTTTGAAAACCACAATATTAAAACAGCTCAAGATATAGTAAATATAGTTGGCTGCTACTTATCATAGATAAGATCAAAGCAAACTCAGTTGATCCAGTTAATTTCAGGTGAATGGACCCAACTGCAAATGCCTAAAAGAAACTATGACACAAATGCATAATCTATAAAACATTACATTTATCTCCAATTATCATGTTTATTATGTAATATAATTTATTATCTAATTACATAATGTAATTAAAATTGCTGAGCTGATTTCCAGTCTGGCACTGACAACAACTACGCCAAAACATAAAATATGACAAACCAATATAGAAGTTCTCAACTCATGAAACTTCACATCAAACTTGTCATCCTTCCAACAGGTAAACATTATTTGTGCATTCACTCTAACTCACACCCCAACCTCATGCATCCAGCGACTCAGGCAGTCTAATGAAGTATTTACAAGTGACAATGACCCATAAGCTAGCATGAAGACTGAGAATTCTATCTCCTCCCCCCTCGGGGTCCTCCACGTCCACCACCACGAGGTCCTCCTCTGCCACGCCCCCTTGGTCCACCACGACCACGCCCTCTTCCCATAGGAGCTGCAAACAAAGAAACATTTCATTGAGATAGCATGAACATCAATAAATTTAATGATTTTTATTTTGACTGAACATTGAAGTAGTAAAGGATACATTCTTTTTACATATTACATTCTTTTTCCTCATGTCTGGGCACTAATGTTTCATAGATATTTCTGTCTTAAACAGTGACTGATATGTTTCACATCCCTGTGCAATTATTCAGTACGTAACACTAACATCTGGCTCACATTAATGATTACAACTACCCTAGGTTTAAAAAAAAAAAAAAAAACATTTAAAAGTTTGACATGCAGTGTATTCAAATGAAGTACTCAATTACAGTAGCCTAGCCAAAACATAAAGTATGCACTTGTCTTTTAAGCAATGCAGTTTAAGCCTCGTTTACATGGTTCTAAAAATGATTCTAAATTCCTCTTTCTAATTAAAAAGTCAGCGCTGTTCTAATTTTCATTGATTTGTGTCCTTTCCATTTCAAAGGAGTGAAAAATTGTTTCTAACTCAGGCCTGAGATTTAGCAAGCCAGGCTAAGGAGCCAGCCGGGCTCCTAACCTGGGAAGTTCAGGTTGCCAGAAAATGTTTCAGGTTGCCAGACTCTTTGATCAAAAATGCAGTTCTATTTTAAATTGTCTTACTATTGCTAATAAACATTACTTTCAATAACTACTGCTGATTATTTTTAGAAAACAACTTTATTCTGTTTTTATTGATATACCGCCCAGGTATATCATAACAGTAATCGCATTCACATCCCTCGCATTGTCACGACCTTCCATAACTCAAAAGTTAGTTGTAAAACTGAGCAAAACTTTTCACGAAACGAAATAAGGTGCTTAGTGCTAAGCAAGGGTTGCGTCATTCGGTTGTGGAAGAGGCCTGGGATAGATAATAGCTCCAGACACGCTCCACATCTGAGCGAAGATTCTTTTCTCTTTTCTTTTACTTAGAATTTAAAATTAAAACACAACTGTACGAAATCTCTACCACTGACAGTAATTCTTAGGTCGCCAGCCAGGCGAGCGGTGCCGTAAATCGAGTTCGCCAGACACCATTGTTAGGGGCCATTGGCGAGTTGGCGAACGTTAAATCTCAGGCCTGTCGTATGTGTGGTTGCTATGTTATGGAAAAAAGAGAAAAAAATACTACTTGAGATAAAAATCCTTGTACTATTTATACTGACAACCGGAACTCCTTTCAGGCATGTCAATCTGTCTACATGAAAAAGTAGGAAAAGTTCCTGGTACACTGTATATCCTTCAGCAGCACATAAAATTGAAACATGTTAATTTTAAATAATACCAGATTTGGGGGCCAACAAAGAAATTGCTCACAGCCAAGGACTACTATATGAAGTCCTTGCTCACAGCCAAAAAGTAGGAAATCCTATTAAAGTAGGAAATTTGACATCCCTGCTCCTTTATGCCTTTATGCCTGGAGTTACAAAATATAAATCTGTGTGTGACCTCATCACATTCCATCATATGAAGAAATACACAACATGAAGAAAATACATACTTCCATATAAATATCACAGTTTGGTTTGTTCAACTTCTGATATATGTTAAAATTAAAACTGAATACAGACATCATCTCTAACATTACCTTTGGGATTGTATTCCTCAGTGTCCAAAATTCTGGCCAAGCCAAAATCAGCCACTTTGACAATATTGTTTTCGCCTACAAGGATGTTACGTGCTGCTAAATCACGGTGGATGAAGTTTTTGATTTCTAGATAGGCCATTCCACTGGCCACCTGGAAAAGACAAAGAAGATAATCTATTTAAATAGAATTTGGCCTTGAGTACTGATCAAACTTTGGTGTGTAAAATTCATTCTGTGACTTATCTAGCCCATTCCATGTTACATGTGTTAACTTCCTAGCTCTACTTTCAGGTATTCAAGATAATATCACTGAAACCCAGAAGTGTATTTTGATCAATTTTAAGGGGGGCACACGCCCTGGAGGTGATTTTTTAAAAAAAAATTATTGTAGATAGGCTATTTCAACCTTTTCCATCGAATCCTGCATGTTCAAATTAGAAGAAAACAGTGAAAACATTTTTTTTTTTCATACGGTTGCCATGGCAATGCCGCCATCTGGATTTTGGCGTTCCTTAATTGACTGATTTTGAAGTCTATCTAGTCCACCAAATTTCAGCGAAACTTGATAAAACTTGGTGAACATATTGTGTGATATAATATCTAAAATGTTTCATATTTTCAGCCCTTCCAATGCAAAAGAAAATTTTCTATAAATTTTTGAAAATGCCATATAGTGAAAATTCAAATTTCGCCATTTTTTCAAAATAAAAACCTATTTTTCTCTAAAGCTTATCAACCGAATTTAACGCACATATGTAATTTTTTTGGTTTCCTGATGACAATGATGTGTACCAAATTTGGTGTGAATCGGTTTCAAAACAAAAAAGGAGATTAAAAAAAAAAAAAAAGTCAAAAAACCAGGTTTTGAGAAAAACGTTTTGTTTTTTTCCAGCGAAAAATTAACATGGAGAGTTTTGTGTTCGGCTTTCAGCCTCGGAACTGCCTTTTTTAACAAACTAGCCCTCTTTCCATGACTTCTGTGTCTCTTGTTGTCATTTTTTGGCTTTCTGGGTGTATTTTGTTTTTAAATTTTGCTCCCTACCCCCCATTATCATGAGCCACTTTGGGGTTTTTGAGGGCCTCTGCGTGTCCCACATATCATTTTTGAGAGCAAACCAAGATAGTTTTGACCTTTACTATGACATATAGTCGACAGCTGAGCTATGAATAGCAGACAGAAAGCAAAACTGCACTATTTATAGGACGGGGAAAGTCATTTTAGAATGCTTACACTGATAATTTGCATGATCAGCAGTTTTTCTTGCCTCACAGAGGTCATCCAGTGTCCATCCCTGGTACTAGGACTCATAACATTGCTAGAAGAGGTGATAATCAAGTGCTTTTTGCACCCTTTTACCTATATATATATAATCAAATGACGATGATCTATGGCCTCATTTAGCAGCCAGGTGGAGCCAAGTCCTGACTGACAATACGCTAGGTCTACCGTTTAATGATCATTGGTCAAGCACGTTAGAATGGACTTATCGACTTTTTTTTACACCACTTTTACACGCAGAAAAAACAGCACTTTTAAGAGAAAACAAAAGCGCAAAATCGTTCTTTTGGGGCAAAATCCATATCCCTCTTAAGCTGTGATCAGTTAAACAAGATGTTCATCTAAAGAAATTAAATGAGAGAATATAAACAAAAACAATCTTGTATAAGAAATGAAGAAAGAATTCTCTTGCCAACAAGCGCTTAACTGCTGGATTTTATTGTCACATGCAAATTTTTGGCGTTCTACGCCCCCGTCAGGCTCTTGATTGATGTTTTTTGAGAAATTTCTGGCTTATATGTGCCGGGTCGGGAGGGATAGTGTGAGGTGCGAAATACTCAGGGAGGTATGGTGGCTGTGATCAGTAGTTGTTCATATATATCATGTGACTCAGTTCGTTGGCCTCTTCTTTCGAGTGCGGTGATGGTTTTTTGTTCTTTATGTTTATTCCTTCCAAGAATCGGAGTTTGACTATGTCGCGGGCGGTGGTGAGAATTTTATATGTGAAGTGTGATATATCGACAGCAGGTTTGATGATGTTTATGGATGGAACTGTTGTGGCTGACCTCGTGCTCTGCTGCTCGGGTGTTTAGGTGCCTTATTGTGCTCCCTATGTATAATTCCTGGCATTTGTTACAGGTGGCAGCGTAAACGCACATTCTTCTGTGGAAATTTTGGGGTCGTTAATAGGGCAGTTTCTATTTTTACATCTCTTGATTTCTCCTTTCTTCAGTAGATTGCGGAGTGTGGTGGGTTGTCTGTAGGTGAGGACATTCAGATTATTTTTTCAAAAGATGCTAAATTTGGAGCCCAGGCTGTCGCTGATGTAGAGGAGTTCAAAATGGAATGGCTGCTCGGTGAGTTTCCTTGAGCTATTTATTTATTTTTTATGAAGTCAGCAGGATAATCATTTTTCTGGAGTATTTCAGCGGATTTGCTTATGTTGGTGTAAACATCTTCCTGGTTACGGCATTTGCTTGCTATTCTTGTTGTTTCGTTCTTGATGTAATTGAGCTTGCTTTTGGTTAAGCCTGGGGAAAAGCCCGGCCCGAGCTCGATCGGCCCGATCCAGGCTCATGTCATCGAGGGCCTGGGCCGTCTCAGAAAGCCCGAAACGGGCCGATCAGTCACTTATCAAACTGTGCTGGCTGGCTAGTGCGAGCGGGCCGGACCGGACCGGTGCAACAGGCGTTTCGTTCCCTGTTGAAAATATGAAGGGCACATGACTCTACTTTGATTCTTTCGAAAGACTTGGCTTCATGGCATTCTTCCTGAAGAAATTATCTGCTGTGGTGGAGTTTTTGCCTATCTTGGACAATCTCAATACATGCACATCACTTATTTACAGAAATAGGTAAACTCGCGGGATGCGGCAATATAAGAAGGGAACTTACTTGTAAAAACACCGGATGTGGCAGCCCAGTGGCCCGTTTTTTGTTGTTTCCTCGTGACTCGTGTAGCTGTTGATCCTGGCCAAGGTGCGAGTCACGTTCTAGCTTGGCCCGTAAGCCCGGCCCCGGCCTAACGGACCCGATCATGATCGGCCCACCAGCCCGCGGGCCTAAGCATTGTATGATCGGCACATCGTAACTTCTGATGGGCAGCGCAGATGTATAGTTGACGAATAGGTCTTTCTAGGCTTTTTTTTTTTTTTTGTAGAAATAGTATTTGTGTTGTTTGGTGTCTTTGTCTATTGTGAGTGTGAAGTCTAAAAGGCTGAGCGAATTGGAGGCGTCGGGGTGTTTTATTTCTCCTGGTCCGACACATATAAGCCAGTAATTTCTCAACAGAGCCTGACGAGGGCGTAGAACGCCGACAATTTGCATGTGACAATAAAATCCAGCAGTAAAGCGCTTTCGCAACAGGATTCTCTCTTCATTTCTTATACACGGACAAAATGCTGCTCAGAAGAAATATAAACTCTCATTAGATATAGACTGTTTATTTGTTTAAGTTGAGGTTTAACGGCGCATCAGCGTGATAACGGCTACATTGTGCCTTCATGGTGGGTACATTTGCTTAGAACGTGGAAGTTCATCTTAGAACGCCTAGTGAAAGGTTACACTGCTAATCTGAGTGATCAGCAGTTTATGCCTCATAGTGGTCATCGAATATTCATCCCTGACGTTGGGGCTCACGATAATGCTGATAGAAGTCATAATCAAGTGTTTCATGTACTCTTTGCCAATATATAATCAAATATTGATGATCCATCACTGCAAGTAGCAGCCAGAGGAGACAGTCAAATCCTGATTGACAATGTGTAACACCTACGGCTGAACAACAATGCTTTTTATGGGTCAAACACGTAAGAATGGAGTCCGCTTTCTGACACCACAAAATAGCATTCGGGCGTAGTCCAGCAGCCAATAAATCCCAGATGCGGACGGGGACGGATGCGGCCGGGGAGGCTGACATCTGATGTCTCTTAGGTGGAAGTCAGTCGCGCAAATCAGGTGCGGACGGGAGAGGGAAGGGGGCGGGGGTCGACCTGGCGATGTGGTTTGGTGTGTGGGTGACGACGAAAAACTCATATCGTGGAATTCGAGTCGCAGATCCTGCCATCGGGCAGTGGGATGAATGCGAAGATTGAAGCCTTTATTATTTTAAAAGTGAAACAATGTCCTTATTCTCGAAAACTAGAGAGAAATCCATGGTCTCCGCGGAAGATTTTTTAAAATATGGTCAAACCGAGACTGCTGTTGGACACGGTGCATGGTAAATGTGCACATCTCGATGTTGGTATTTTGGATGATTGAACTAAATGTTACTCGAAGAAAACTAAATTTGGTATTTTGAACACTCATTTTATGCGAATGTACAATTCGGATCGAACACTTGCCAGTTGATTATTCAGTGATTATTGCCATTTTAGGATATCGTCAGACATACAAAACTTATTGCGCTTTCTTTAAGTAGAAACCCAGATCTTCATGCAACAATGCCTTGTGCCAAATTGAATATGGATACCTTCAGTAGTTTTTTAGCCCATGATCATTTTGTGGTATAGTTGCAGATCTAGATCTATAGTATACAAGGCGGTAAAACTGATACTGTTCTGCAAGCCAAGCTATATGGCAAACTTACACACCTAAATGTTGGTATTTTGAATGATTAAACTGATTGTTACTCAAAAGAAACGTTGTAAGTGGTTTAAACACGTCATTCTATCGAGCATACAGTTAGGATCGTCGCATGCTTGTCAAGATATGTTTGTTATGACATGATGTTAAAATTTGTTATACAGACCAACCTGGCCTAAAAAGCTCAGGATGGCCTACAGGTTTGTTTAATTAAATCGGTCCTTCAGAGAGCGACTCGAGAAGTGGGGTTGCTCGACCGTGGTCTATTTCAGAGCGGACAGGAGATCGATTCAAGCGCAACATGGAGACTGTGGGCCCCATTCCGCCCCTGATACCATCTTAAGTGTGTTCAGTGCTTTCAACGAAGTGGTTCTCAGGTTACTGATGTGAGGAATGAAGGTACCTGTTCGATCAAATATCACACCCAGAAATATCTTGCAGATGATCAAAAAGATCAAAAGTACCGCTCGGCCCCCTGGATTCCGGCACATGGCGACGAGTGATGGCTCCATCTCCGAAGAGGAGAAAAATGTCGCCACTTAGCTCGGCCTGCGTTTGCGTCAAACGCCTGCAACTAACACTACTCGGCAGCGGTCGTGAAGGAAGAAAAGAGGAAAGAAAGCGGAACAGAAGACAGGAGGAAAGGAAGAGAAAAGAGAGATCTCCCTTGGAATGTGGAGGATGGCATTCAATGGGAGACATCCCACCTATAGCGGGCTTACACCGCCTGCGGGTGGGACCAGAGAACCTACTTATATACCGAGGGGCCCCGCGGGGGAAAGCTTGTGTTCTCTCAGACAGACTGCAACAAGCTGACAATAGGTCATCGGCTGTTGCAGCTCCGGCAAATTAGCCCTGAGACCTCTGCAGTTCCACTAAATAGGTCAATTCTAAGTTCCAGCAATAACACTTGTTTTGAATCTCTCTTTGCCGTCAGTGTCGTGTTGCTTCCATCTTCTTGGAATATTTGGACAATGTTTCTCTTTCCCTGCTACCGCGCTGGGTGGCAAGGAACGAGAATGTCCTTTGTCCTTGGTTGGCGAATGAGGAGTGGATGAGGGGGGGGGGGAGGCTGGGAGAGGGGTTTCTTCTGGAGGGTGATGGGAGGAGGAGGGGTGGCGGAGAGCGAGGGGTCAAGGAAACTCAAAAGGTTGGAGGGGAGGGAGAGGATAGAAAGAATGGAAGGCGTGGATTCCATGCCCTCCATATTGAAAGAAAGATTTGCCAAGGGCAGCAACCCTGTTTGAGGTTTTCGCCCAAACACCAAAGGCCCTCTGAAAACCCCTTGAATTTTATAGTGGATGCCCTCTTGCAAGAGCCTCCAGTGGAATCTTTTACCACGTTCACGCTTGATGGTTCAGGACCCTCGATGC
Organism: Peronia verruculata; assembly: GCA_038406235.1. NCBI lineage: Eukaryota > Metazoa > Mollusca > Gastropoda > Systellommatophora > Onchidiidae > Peronia > Peronia verruculata. The sequence continues at coordinate 1,017,176 of JBCAUA010000021.1, read as the reverse complement.
CGACGCTCGTGGTACCCTTTTTTACAACGTGAGCAAAAGTTTTGTTGGACCTCATCACCGATGATCTGGGCATACTACCTCAAGCCCACCGATGAATGTGCCGCTATGAGAGGCTCTGTGGCGTTGAATTACCTTTTCTTCTTGATATCTCGGGCAGTTCTTTTGAACTCCCCTGATGCTCGCCTTGGCAGTTTGAACACCTGGGAGCTGCAATGCAGTTCTAATCAGTATGTCTCCCTTTTCCGCAGCGAGTACGGATTCAGGCACGCCTACAGTGTGTCTGAGTGTGACCGAATCGTTGACATTCAAACATTGCATGCAATTTGGGACGTTAGGTTCCACCTTCAGTGTGTGAAGGTATCCCGCCTTGGTGCTTGCCTGTGGCGTTGGGGTGTCGAATGTCAAGATGATGGTGCTGATTGTGATTCTATGACCTTCACAGCGGATGCTGATACGCCGGGCGTCAGTGACTCCAACAATACCCGCACCCATTTCTTTTTCTCTTCAGCTATCTAGGTCTCGGCTTCTAATAACGCCTCTAGATCTATCCATGCTCCTATGAGGCGTTACACTCATATGATCATGGGCACATCCACAAAAGTTTTGGCCTTCATAATTGCCTGTAAATGACGGTGTTCTCTGTATTCAACCAACAGGTCGCCAGACTGCAGTTTAGAGATGCGTTGCTCTCCACCAGTGATCGAGCACACGTGTTTGTAGACTGAAAACGTTAAAGGTTTTCAGTGATCTGTCCATTCGTTCGCAGTGAAGCCGCAAGAATCGCTTAAAATTGTTTTGACTGCTTGCACAGAAGGATGGGAAGGATTCGGGTCCATCCAGTCTCCGTTTTTGTTAATTGCATACCCGCGTCGTCCAGCCGTGCCTTTTCATGAAGGTCAGGGACTGGGGTACTAGGAGCTTTCTTTGTAGTTTCCAGTCTGATTTGGCTTCGTCACTAGAGCGCCCCGACCGCCATGGAGTCCAACAAGGGGACACATAATGCTCGGATATCCAGAGCAACGGTCAGACCTATGTTTTCACTGGACCGGGTACTGATGGCGGTCGTGAAATAAGAAAAGAAGAAAGAAAGAGGGACAGAAGACAGGAGATAGGAGAGAGGGAAGAGATGTCTCCATTGGAATGTCTTCTGGGAAGAATAGAATAAATCAGATGAGAGTGACCCAGGCAAATCAGACTGAGGACATTGTGGTTCAGTCATTGCAGAATGGCAGACGCTGACCAAGATCCAATATCTGATTGGATAGAGCAAAGCTTTTACAGTCTGTTGATCGACCCCATAGCCACTGTCGTCGAAATTTTGTATGCTCGTTGATGATTCTAACGAATCATGATTACACATGTTGGGTCCCCGTTAGTGTGTGTTATTAGCGATGTTTAGCCGATCGTGATTGCATATACTAGGCCCGTGCAAGTGTGTGTTGTGAGCGTACATATGCTAGCCCATGGAAAAACTGGGTCATCGAACGTGTCTAAATGAGATACTAAGCATTATGTGCAGGATGGTTTTTAGTCAGACCATGTGTGTGTGACGTGCGTCACATGTGGGCACTATGGCACGGTTTTATATTTAGCGATAAATCTAGTTCTTGTGGTCTAGTAAGATCAAAGAGCGGTAGGTGTGAGAAAATTCGAGAGGGGGGTTTCGAGACGGGCTAGATCTTCATAAGGGCTTAGTTAGAGAGGAAGTGCCATGTCTTAAGAAAGTGGAATGCAGTGAGATCTGTGTGCATCGGGGTTAGACAGCAGCCTGGAGTTTGTATTATTACCAAGCACCTGCAATAACTTCTGCATCATTTAGACGTCGGAGATTCCTGTTCTTATATCTCCTTTCCTGTGTGCGTCTTGTCTGTATCCACCGCCTGATTACTATTTACAACGTCACAACTAACACCCATTCACATTCAAAGTTCATGACAATGATTGGCCTGACATTCAGATGATGGTTTCCCTCCTCCAGAGGATCTAACATCAAGCCAACATAGGCTATGAAATTTGTTGCCTCATTTCTTGCAATTCCCACGTGACTCTGTAGTCATGAGAACGGGACTCTAGCCCACTCCTTGCTAAATAGACTTTGGCGGCTTTGCAGAAGATCACTTACTCTATCGTCCCTAAAAGTGGGGTTATTCGGATCCTGGATTAGGGAGAGGGCATTTAAAAATATCAGAAACTTTAGCTATGTGGACCTACTAATGGTGCCTAAACTCATGCCGATAGCTCCAGCCGGCACCTACGGCTTCGTCGTCTTTGATATCTCTAATAACAAATGCTAGCAGGCCTCCTTTCAGATGTCTATTTTAGTTTCTGCCTCCAGGTCAAAGATCACGCATTGTTTTTGAGCCATGCCAGCGGGACACTTGGAAATATATTAAATCTCATCTAACCCCGTGTGATCCCAGCTCCCCCTAGCAAAGACATAGATTGACGCCAAAGGTGGGAGCAACATCGGGAGATCCCCCAAACATCTTCAAGAAACTGGGTTCGAAGATATGTTCGTAAGCTGGATTTTCTGGGTGTGACCAAAAAAAGTGTGCCTTCTGTCTCGGAGCGAAGGTTCATTGGCCGTAACGTATAGATTTTCCACTGGGGCGTGCGATATGACCCGATATGATGGCATCGATTATTATTAGGTAACATAGCTTGCCCAGGCCGTAGACAATTTAGATCGGACAAGGGAACGATAGAGGCGGAGCATATAGTCTCTGTCAGCTCTCCACTCCACACTTGATACCGCTTTTATTGAATTCTTTAGAGGAATTAGTCGTCAGATACACACGTTAAAGATTCCTGGGCAGTAATATCCCCTGTATTGGCAAAATTTCGAAATTCATTTTTTTGCAATTCTTCTCTCCAACCACATGGCACCTACTCAAAGCCTAGTTAACCTTACTTTCTTAGGACTGGCAGGCTTAAGAAAATTTAAGATAGAGAGTTGCAACGATACCCCCCTAAGAACAGTCACAAATCCTGGGCACACACGTTGTATGGAATAATTATTCATGGAACTTGGGGAAAGGGGGGCGGAGGAATGCCGGTAGTTGTGCGTGAGGTATCAAGAACCAAAGTTGATGGAAGTGCAAGAACACGTCGCCTGCAGTAAAATAGCCGAAAAATCTGTCAAACACACACAGGACTGCTATCACGACATGGCAGAGTCAACTGCAGAGACACGAAGAAAGGTAAAGTTAGCGGATCAGGTCGATTACGTGTGTAAATATTTCGAAGACGAAGGTCCAAGATGTCAAAGATAAAACATGATATCAAACTATTAATCGATGTTCATATCAACATGCAATCAATATAGCATTACCTATACTTTAAATAGCGACGTCCAGTATTCCAGTAAAAAAGTGGGCGCCAATGGCCGACATAGAACGCAGTATAGCCATCGCTGTTATCAGTCACATAGGTCTTGAGATCCTTCTGTAATTGAGTCATGTGGGTGGTCAAATTTCCCTCCTATAGCAAAAGAAAAAGGCGATGTATTAATTGGCAGATTAATGATGGTTTGAAACAGAAA
>JBCAUA010000021.1:978938-1001937 GCA_038406235.1 Peronia verruculata | reverse complement strand
CCTCGAAATGAGGTCTTGCAGTTCATTAGAGTGCAGTTCTGCCGTATAAGAAAAAAAACATTCAAGACGACGCGCGTTACCACGGCAACCAGAAGTGGTCTGCATGTTATCTGGAATCTTTTCATCGAGTCCAACCCTCCAAATTTCTACAGTGCAAGTTAAAATTGTCTGTCTGCTCTAGTAATCTTTAACGTCATCAGTAGAGATATCTTCGGTCTTGGTTGGGCTTTGCAATTGCAAATACTTTTTTTTTTCTCTCTCTCTCTCTCTCTCTTTCTCTCTGTCTGTTTTTCCTTCTTTCCTTCTCTCTTTTTTCTTTCTATCTCGTTTGATTTCTCTTCCTTTACTCACTTTCTGTCTTTTATTCTTTCGTATTCCTTTTCCTCATTTTCCGTTTTTTCTTCCTTTTTTCTTTCTTTATTTCTACTCCATTGTCTTTTCTCCAGTTACCACTTCTTTTTTCTCCTTCTTTTTTTTGTTTGTTTGTTTGTTTGTTTTTTACTTTCTCTCTGCCTTTCTTTCTTTTTCTTCTTCTTCTTTCTCACTTTCTTCCTCTCTTTCTTCTTAATTATGTTGTTGTTGTTGTTGTTTTCTGACAATGACACAATAGTGAAAAGACTTTTTCTTTTTTTTTTTTTTTGCTTCGTTGTTGCAGTATGTGCTCATTCTATAATCCACATAGAGCTTGTTTGTTTGTTTATTTGTTTGTTTGTTTGTTTGTGTAGGTGTTTAACGGCACATCAGCACGATAAATGGCTATATTGTGTCTAACACTGTAAGGTCATTTAGGCTACATGGTAAAAACGAACAATATTCTTATTAGTTATAAAAGGATATCAAGATTATATAAAACCTTGCGGTATTACAAAATGTATAACAAAATTAAAAGATTGATGTATGCAGTTTTGAGGCGTCCGGTGGGGGGCCGTCGCATTCCTGTCAAGATGTTAGTTTTTATCACGATCTTATAGTTTGTTATACAGGCCAACCTGGTGTAAAAAGCTCAGGGTGGCCTGCAGCTTCCTTGTGGTAAATAAATCCTTCAGGGAAAGACTCCAGAAGTGGGCTTCTCGAGCATTCCTGAAGTCGGCCCAGATCTCAAGGCAAGCAAACGTAAATTATCCACAGACTGGATAACTGGATAGCACATGCCCACCTTCTTCAACGCCCATCACAATGGAGGCAAAGTTGTCATCCAGTAATATCATGTCAGCTGCTTGTTTACTGACGTCACTCCCGGCGATTCCCATGGCAACGCCTGAACGGGATCAAACAAACACATGCCAAGCATATACCGTGTAAGTTAAAGCATAAGAGTTGAATCACCATGTCCATTAAATTTCTGTTTAGTTTGTCCTGATGTTGTTTAACTTATTTGTTGTTTTTTTTTGTAGAAGTTTGTTGCAGTTTCTCTTATTGTGGTTGGTGTCGTTATGTACTTTTTTTTTGTTTTTCCTTGTTTGTTTGTTTGTGTTAGGGTTGAACGGCACATCAGCACGATCACGGCTACATTGTGTCAAACACGACAAGATACGTTTACATGTCAAAAAGGCTGACCAATTAGAAAAGAGCGGGACAGAAGACAGAGGCAAGGAGAGAGAGAAGCGATGTCATCCCTTGAACGCTGAGAATGACATTCCATGGGAGACATCCCACCAACAGAGAGGTTTCACCGCCTGCAGGTGGGAGGGAGAACCTACTTATGAACCCCGACCCCGCGTTCTTGGAAATGAAGTTTTTGCAGATTTTGCTAAGTTCTTACTGTAACTTTCATAGTTTAGTATTTGTCAATGTCGAATAGATAGTAAGTTCTCTGTAAGATCCAGGACACCCTTGTATAGGGCAAGTACTATAGATCGTTGACTTAATGACGTTTCGCTTCCTCGTCCGCATACCATTTTATTGTTTACATTTCAAACACGGAAGTAAATCACTTATGACGTGTCGCTTCCGCGTCAGCCCCACATTCCATTGTTTACATTTCAAACACGGAAGTAAATCACCTATGACGTTTCGCTTCCGCGTCCGCCCACCAAAAATTCGCATCCAAACACGGAAGTAAACACGAACGTGGAAAGGATCTATAATGGTACTGACCTGACATGAAATAGTTGTGCATCTGTTCCCTGTCAATCTTCTTCCTTATGAACAAAAGGTGGGCAGCTTTGCGAATAATCCTGGTCAGTTTGTTGAAGGTCTCAAACCAGGCAGCTTGATCGTTCTCCATCAACCGTTGGTGACGCTGTGGACGACAATGACATTTTTGTGTAAAACACTTTTACTACGTTAAGTTCATACGAATAGATATTTCGGTGCAGTTACTAATATTGCTGGTATAAATGGGCTACAGCCCGCAATGTTTGCAGAGGTAAAATGTACTTTGTGTAATACATTGTTAATTTATAGAGATGAAATATATCTCCATAAATTAACAAAATATCACCCAAAATATATTTTTCCTTGACACTGAACTTTAGGATGCCCATCTTGTTAAAATGTGAGAAAATTGACTGGCTGTAGTATGCCTTTCGTTTGTTTGTTTGCTGTTGTTCTTTATTACAATACTGTTACTTTGTGCAATATGCTGTTAGTTAATATGAACATAAATGTGAGTAGATATACACATTTCGGCGTGAGTACCTTGTTGTTGAAGTTTGTGAAAATGGAGCTGACAGGCTGGAGGACATAGACAGCCGGTACAAAGTTGTCATCTCTTTTGTACCACTCGTCCAGCAGTTGAGTCTCCTCCTCGCTTTGTTTGGAACATTCTCGAAGCAATTCAAACTCCGAGGCCAAGATCTCTGCCGGTATAGGGCGGTAGCCATATTTCTGTCCCAGGAATACCTGACGAAAATGGCAAAGAAAGTTAGTGTTATTTGCTACATTAAGGTTAGGTGGCAAGGGGGTCATTTTGAGAGAAAGGCAAAAACATGAAGTCTGCCTCTGTTCGTTTTTGGTGGGACTACTTTCAAATCAAATGTCCTGGTAGTTTTCATTAGCTACAAAGGTAATGCAATTATAAATGAACAGCTGTTTTTGTTGTGCGCAGTGTTGTTATCAGAGAAATGTGGCTTACTTTGGTCTTGCTTTAGCCTTTTTTCATTTCAATATGAGACTGAATTTGAATATTTATTTCACAGTTCGTCAGTACTGTTTTAGACTCATGATGCCAGCAGCGTTCTGACATTCTGCAAATCACGAGATCGTGTGACTGAAAAGGGAGAAAGAAAGGAAATAAGACAGAAATATTTCAGTTAGAATAGCAAGGACGCTCTCTAATTAAAATGGAAATGGGCAGGCCATCTAATGAGAACACAAGACAACAGATGGACAAAGAAATGCACACAATGGCAGCCAAGAATAGGAAATAGATCGGTAGGACGCCAAAAGGAAGGTGGAGAAACGACATCGAGAGAACGGCTGGTAGAACCTGAGGGAGGAGGGCAAGGGACAAAAGAGGTTGGAAAACATTGTCGGATCGCTACGTCCAGCAGTGGCTGCACAACGCCTAGGTGAAAGGTGAAAGGTGGAAGCAAACACGTAGGGAAGATGCTGAAAGACAGATAAGTCTGAGTCCATGACATAAGGCCTACGTGAGGCACTTGTGGATCCTGCGTGTAGAACAAGGCTTTACGCTCTTCGGAAGCATGAGAGGCAGGAAAATCGCACAAGCCAACAAGAATTTCGAGAGAGATAACACCTGAGGGATTTAATCTATAAGAAAATATGAGATTGGCATAACATGTGGACATAAATTAAGGCTTTTTCAGTACTAATTAGCTCTTGAGGAGAAGAACACCAGAATCTCTTGATATTTGGGAGGCATCAATGTCACAGACTTGAATCAACCACGTCACCATATAGTGGCATAGAACAAGAGGTCGAAAAGCGTAGTTAAGGCTACATTCGTTGTTGTCTTGTGACAGAGGGACTTCCGTTGGTTTCCCACTGGCCCAATAGGTCATCGCTAACTTAGTGCTGTCAATAGGGAAAATGAGCAAATGGGCAGAGAGAGAGAGAGACAGACAGACAGACAGACAGAGAGGCTGAGGACTCGGCTAAAATTTTGTTGTTCTCTCGTTAATGGCAGCTGACAGGATTGAGGGAAGAGGAAACAGTATCGGACGATCCTATCTAAGATCTATATATCGATTAAGCTGATGAGATCTCCTGGTCTCACTTTCTCTCCATAACACCATAACTTCTTTTCCATGACCCTGTCTATCAGCTAGACTAGAATTTTTTTTTTTTTTTTTGTATAATTAACCGCTTGAAATGGCAGAATGGTAAATGAGAATTCAGTATTAAGCAAGCTTTGCCTATTTTTAACCTCTAAACGGGAAGACAGAAATGCATTCCTTTAAATTCACATTGATCAAGGATCGCCGAAAAAAAACTTCTTACCAGTTTTCTTGGAGAATTATATTTTGCCCAGATAGTATGATTTTCAAAAGTTCGAATTATTAAAAAGTAACTCGAAATGCATAAATCTGAAAGAACAGTGGTGTAATAAATATCCTGGTGCCAGATAGTTAAACTCACTCACCTTTATTTTACGGCGTTCTATGAATGGTGGCCGGCGATTCCGCCAACCTATCAATTGCGATAATATTCTTAGTATGATTAATCTCTCAGTGTTGTACAATAAGAGAGAAAAAGAGAGAAGAAGAAAGGGTGAGAGAGAGAGGGGTGGGGTGAGCAAGGGAGGAGAAGGGGAGATAAGGAGGAACGGAGGAGAGAGAGAAATGCAGAACATTGCATTGTGCCATGTAACGTGCAACCGTTTATAATGGCTCTCGATCGTCCTTTTACAAAATTTAAAGCACCCTTTCCCTGAAGAAATCTGTTTGGAACTCTTTTTTCAAACAACGAACAAAATGTTCTTTTTCAGGTACGAATATGTGCGACAAATTGAATTCTAATATTGTGTTAAGTCAGTTTTTTTTTTTTTTTTAAATTTTATTTTCTGTTATTTAAAAATATAGCGCAAAATTTCAGATAAACCTGACGGGATTTCCGGCCCAAAGTAGGTCAGGTGTTTTCCTCTGTGATTAGATCACTAACGCACTAATATAATTATTTGGAGGCATCAGTCTAAGTTCAGTCGGTTTTAAATTCATTGAAGCTGTCACTCATAGCCGGAGAGATTGAGTCACCATAGCAGGTCAAGCCAAGAAGTGAAACCAATTTGTGGCTGATACAAGGCCAAGGTCACGGAGTCGGTGGAATTTCCCGGGATATTGGTGAGCCCAATTGTCGTCATCGCTGATGTCGGTGGGAGGAGTGTCACAACAATGCCCCCTGTGTTCGCCATATTTTTCTGTCTCTGTTAAGTTCCATGACCCTCAGTAGTTGTGTGAGAGAGCACTGATCTCAGAGAATCTGATGTTGGTTGTGGAGGATGTAGGTGATCTGTATTCTGTCCTCTTACTCTCAGCCTGGCCTAGAGGTCAGTGTCAACATGATACCTTCCCACGCGGGGGGCCAGGGGTTTAAAAGTAGGTTCTCTGTTCCCACCTGCAGGCGGTGTAAGCCCGTCATCGGTGGGGTGTCTCCCATGGAGTGCCATCCTCGACATTCCAGGGGTGACATCTCTTCTCTCTCTCCTTGTGTTTTCTTTCCTCTCTTCTTCTTGACATGTAAACGTATTTTACCACGTGACAATACAGCCGTAAATTGTGCTGATGTGTAGTTAAACCTCAACACAAATTAAATAATAGCCCTTGTATTACTAGGCAAAGGTCCATAACTACATGTACATGTAATTTGATTTTGACAGTCTGAATGACACAGATAGTCACTTGCATAGTGGTGATTTTGGCTGGCACGGTGTGATTGTGGTTGGCACAGTGTGATTGTGGTTGGCACAGTGGTGATTTTGGCTGGCACAGTTTGATTGTGGTTGGCACAGTGGCGATTGTAGCTGGCACAGCGGCAATAGTGGTTGACTCCAGAACGCAAAATCTTACTAAAAAGAAAGAATGGCAAAAGATCTTGGAGAGGGGGTGTTACTGTTAGTGTTAACCGTGTTGTCCGCGGTAGACCTGGACCTGCCATTGGACTGACTGCTGCACTAACTTTGGTCTTTGCCTAGTCCTGTCGTGTCCGAATTTCTCTCTGTTGCACACTGCTGGGTGGCTGACAATGACATCAAATGTTTACAGTATAGTGTCCTGGCAAGGGAGTTGCTTGCTGTTGTGTTGTTTGTTATGTTGGGTAACAAAAAACATAACGTGCTAAGAAACGTTTACAACGTCTAGAAGAAGAGAGTGAAGAAAGCTGGACAGGAGGCTGGAGCAAGAAAAGAGAGTGAGAGAAGAGATCTCATCCCTGGAACGTGGCCTCGAGGAGGGCACTCCATAGAAGACATCCCACCGATGGCGGACGCACTGCCTGCAGGTGGGAGCAGAGAACGTACATGTACTTGTAAACCCGGGATCCTTGCCGGGGGAGGGGGGGGGGGGGCAAGGGAGTCTATAAAATCAGATAATATAGCCCGGCGGCCACCACTGGCTGTGATCCTCGGGCCAAACCTTTTTGTGTGTGTGCGTGCGTGCATGCGTGTGTGGGGGCAATACTAGTTTTTTTTTTAAGGGAAAAACCGTTGAGATGGCTACCAGAAAGGAGGTTGAAAGACGTGTAGAAAACGGATCAGAGATGTCAATTATCTACTTTAATAGGATTTCCTACTTTTTGGCTGTTGTTAGTGATTTCTCTTTTGGCCCATAATCCGGTACATGTATTATGTACTGTCAAGAGGTCAAGTTGTTCAGTTTTACGTGTTGCTAAAGGGTGTGCCAGGAACTTTTTCACATAGATTGACATCCCTGACCCATGTACATGTACGTTGCTCCTAACCAAGCAGGTCTGTTGTGTTGAGTTCTGATGATTGGCACGTGGCCTTTCTTAGCAGTATGAGCACACGGCAAACAATGCTCTCCTTGGCTTGAGTATGATGAATGTCCTGATCTAGAATTACCAAAATCGCATTTTCTGATTCCGAGAAAAACATGTTTATCTTTTTTTTCCACATTCAGTAAACGAACATGTACTTGGTTATTTACACAGACAGTTCGAACAACTTGCCACTGATGGACATGCTGTACTGTATTATCCCATGGCCTTTTGCATAATGTTGAGTTCTGTTATTACCAGTTCATATTGGATAACTCACTTATAGGGGTATTGTCTGATGCACCCAAAGGTACCTTTAAACAAAATAATAATAATAATTTAAAAAAAAGTAATCTGATGGCGCTTTCCGGCCCAAACCTTTTATGTTCACAACAACAACATGACTAGCGAACGCCTGGGCGGAAACGTAACATGTGTAACGTTAGGACACAACAGCCTTGTCACTACATCGCGAGCTCAGTTCTTTGCTGCTCTATCTCCACTTTTGGGCTGTTTGGAGATTCATGTGTCTGTGTTCGGGTTTAACGACACATCAGCACGATTGCGGCTATACCGTGTCAAACGGCAAACACTACGGTAAGACACGTTTACACGTCAAGAGGAAAAGTGGAAAGAAAGCGGGACAGAAGACAGGAGCACGGAGAGAGAAGGGCTCCCCTGGAAGGTCGACGATGGCACTCCATGGGAGACACCCCACCGATGGCGGGCTTACACCGCCTGCAGGTGGGATCAGAGAACCTACTTATGAACCCCGGGCGCCCGTGGAGGACATGTATATACATGTGTGTCATATGAAAGGGGGATAACAAATCTATCACATAATGCAATTATTTCACCGATCACTTGCCCAAATAGGTACCGGTAGATTTTGAAAATCATTTTGTCCTATCTCCTATGTGCAAAAACAGTTGCTAAACATAAAATGACAGTTGACAGTTTTCTCCAAATCAGAAAAAAAGCGGAGACAGAGCAACCGACAACTGAGTTCACGATGTGTTTGTTTAGTTCAGAACTGTGGCCAGCATAAAATTTATGTCCGATACAGATATACGTGTACATTGGTATACTGGCCACTCCTAAGGGCACCTCTCAGTGAAATCACTGATACTCCGACATGTGCGGGGGATAGGGAGTTTTGTATGGGGAGGTGATTGTAGGGGAGCGTGGACAGTATTGTCGTCAGAGATCCACGTCCTCATGTGGATTTCTATTTCCCCTCTTTTCTAATCCAGTAGTGAAGTGGTGGAGAAGAGGGCTAGGAAGAGAGTTGGGTGCACTGTCAGGGAGTGAAGAGGTGTGAGGGTCGATAGGAGGATTTCTAGTTACAGGAGACTGGTTGAGACATCTTCAGCCGGGGCGGGCTGTGAGAGAACCAGCTATAGAGCTCTCTGACACCTATTGTCTACTGGCTAATGTCAGGGACCCTCCAGGCTAGGGACTCCATCTCACCTAATTAGCTGGTCTGGACTTTTTCTGTCTTTTTTGTTTTCTTTCCTTCATTTACTCTTTCACTCCCAAAGTTAGCTATCTGACTCAGCAGGATACATCCTCCACCGGTCTGAGAATGTCATCAAATCTCCACGTGACCGGGAGTAGCTGAGATGAGATGGTAGACAATAGAGAACAGATCCGGTCTTATGCAAACAAACAAACAAACAAACAAACAAAAATCGCTGTAGTAAAAAAAAAAAAAAAATGGCCTGGAAAAATGACCTGTACTTTCTTTGTTTTAGTTTTACGCACTATTATCACCATACTTAACTAAGCTGTGAAACAATTCCCTACGTATAATATCGATATTATATCTCTAGTCTTGTTCACAACTCAATACATGTGTATTCCACGATGCAAACAGAAAAGTGTAGTCACATGACACAGACAGGTCACACTATTAGTGCTGGCCGCCATATCGTGACCACGGACTGGGAGATTAGGAACGTCATCAATAATAGAACACAAAATTTTGGGGGGAAAACCCAACGCGAAAGTACGTCAGGCATTTTCCTACGTCATTAAATCCTACGTCATTTTTCTACGTCATTAAATAAATCATTAAAACTACTTGCTACTCCTGTTATAAGGAGGGCATCTAGGTTCAACAGGCTTACAGTGATTACCTCTGGTCAAAAATTTCCGACCACCATAACTAGTAACAGGGTTAAACCAAGAAATGAGGCTGACTTACGGCCGAAACAAGGCCAAGGTCACTGGTCGATGGAATTTCCCGGAATACTGGTGAACTCTATTACATTTACATGTCCTAGGCTTGTCATCAGTTGATATAGGCCTACTCCCCGTTCTTCTTCCTTTCCTCTCTCTCGATCTTGTACATGTTTTTCTTCATACTGCACTCAAAACTGTTTTGTCCCATCGAGAGGTGGAAACAAACCGATATCTCGAAATCAAGCTATTTGCATTTTGTTTACCTCATCTCACTTCACCTGGCATTTGACCTCTGTCCGTACCGGAGGAGGGGTCACTGTAAGGAGGAGGGGTCACTGTAACAATTGAGGCCAGCCACCTCCTCTGACATGTCTTGTCTTTCACTTTCACTGCTCTCTGGGACTCGACCAATCTCTTTCCTGTCCATTCTCCATGATTGTCTCCTCATCTCTGCCTTTGGCTCTTACTCGCGAGGACCCAGGTACATATATATACATCACATCTAACTTATTTTAGTACATGTAGTGCGTTCTCTGCTCCCACTTGCAGGCATGAGGGTCGAAGTGACTTTGTCGTTTCGCGACTACTTCATGGTGAAAACAACTCATGTCAGTAAGGTTGTGGCAAGGATCGAGTGACGGGTCCTCCATTGGGGGATGGAAGGAGACGACGATTAAAAAAAAAAAAATGCATATTTTCAGTGATTCAACGAGCCCCTGGCTTCCCCTGGGAAGGAAAGCCCGACGTCTAGCCTTCTCGGATAATTATGAATTTAAGAGGTCCTGTACGTACGGACGTTAAAGAACCCTTTGCAGTTCAAAATCGATGAAGAGTAGGCGGAGTGGCGCTGTCCAGGCAAAATTTCCAAATTAACACATTTCTACTTACAAAATTTCTCACGAAAAAAAAAAAAAGTCAGCTAAAGTCGAGATAATTCTACTTTCTTAGGATTGAAAATTTCAAAAAGAGTAAGTGACGAGACACGTCATGACCTGACCATTTCAGTTCGGGTCTTTCCCACGAAGTGAAGTAAGAGAATTTTGTGAGGCTCCATTGAAACCTCTCGTGAACATCTTCATTTGTTCCAAAATATCTGCAGTTACTTGTTCATGCCAAATTTCTTGTCTGAACCATCTCGATTTATTTACAAAAACGAATCCACAGGCCATCCTGAGCTTTTTACGCCAGGTTGGCCTGTATAATACATGTATTATACCCCCCCCCCCGGGGGTCGCCGCAAAACTGAGTACACCAATCCTATGGTATTGTTATACATTTTTTTTTTTTTTTTGGTAGCCCAAATTTTATCATATATATAATTTTATATCTTCTATAATCATAAACATATTGTCCATTACCACCGTGTTAAATGTTTTCACCGTCTTAAGCACAATATAGCCGTTATGGTGCTGATATGCCGTTAAACCCCAACACAAACAAACAAACAAGCATCTCATTCCAGTTGCAAGAATTTGACTATGCAAATTAACGAATACCGAGTTTTACATGTTCATTATGTTATGTCATTAGTGGTGTCAACCCTCAGGACACACACAACACTATAATTAGAGACTGGGCCATCTCACCGACCTTACCGGGTACCTACAGGTCTGTCACTGCACTCTGTGTGTGTGTGTGTGTGTGTGTGTGTGTGTGTGTGTGTGTGTGTCGACACAACCACTTACACTTATGTCTTGTTCCCAGGGCAAAAGAATCGGAAGTCAATCTGGGAAATCGCGAGTTACGGAACAATTTTCCGTTTCAGATACCGCTTTTTATTTTTTTTAATCAGGAGAGAAAAGGTTGAAAATTCCTTTTGTGGAAAACAAATTAAAAATTTTAGTATCTCAGTAGGAAAATACAAAATGTAGTTTAAAATGGCCCTAACTTTAAATCTCCTGATCCGGCTTCCGACTCGTTTGCCCTGGATGCGAGACATTTGCAAACGCTTCTAAAAAGTAAATAATCGGTGCATAAATAGATTCTTTCCACGTTCGTGTTTACTTCCGTGTTCGGATGCGAATTTTTGGTGGGCGGACGCGGAAGAGAAGCGTCATAAGTGATTTACTTCCGTGTTTGAAATGTAAACAATAGACAGTGGGGCGGACTCGAAAGCGACACGTCATAAGTGATTTACTTCCGTGTTTGAAATGTAAACAATAGAATGGTGGGCGGACGCGGAAGCGAAACGTCATAAGTCAACGATCTACAGAACATAATATCTAAAAAGTTACGTATTTTCAGCTCTTCGTGTGCAAAGGAAAATTTTCTACACATTTTTTAAAAATGCCATGTAGTGAAATTTCACTTTTTTTTTTTTCTCCAAAACGTACAAAGGATTTCACCACCCATACGTACTTTTTTTCTGTTAAATTATGTCAGATTTGATTAAATTCTGTCAAGAAATAAGAAAAAGTAGATAACAAAATACATGTAGTGACCCGAAAAAAATCAGGTTTGAAAAAACACGTTTATTTCTTCTCCTTCTTCCTCTTCTTCTTCTTCTTTTTCTTCTTCTTCTTTTTATTCTTCTTCTTTGTTTTGAGGGAAAATTGCTATGGATAACATTTCATTCAGCGTTCAGCCTTCAAGCAGACTTTTTGTTCACATACATGTACTATCCCTCTCTTGGATGTTGGCTTCACGAGTTTTCTGCCCTTTGTTGCCTTTTCCTAACTTTCTGTTCATAATACTTTTCTCGAATTTGCTCCCTACCCCCAACATTGCAAGGGCTCACATCGGGATAACTGCTGAGGTTTTGAGGGGCTGTATGCGGCCTCTATATTATTTAATTTTATCTTTCTCTACTAGAAATTAGAGAGTCTTGCCCTTTCTTATAGTATATAGCCAATGAACTTGGAGAGGAATGGGCTCCGCCAGGCTTTTCTGCCCTAGATGTACAGAGGATGAAAAAGACATCCGGACCTCGTTCATATTTTTGTGGATTTCAAGAGAACATTTGATAAAGTATGACATGAAAATGGAATGAAATTATGCAATATCAATGCCAACTTGATGAAAGTCATAGAGAGCCTCTACAGCAAAGCCGCCAGCGCAGTATGCTACAATGATAGTGTAAGAGAATGGTTCAGGACAACAGCTGGAGTCAGACAAGGATGTCTACTTTACCTACTAACATCTTCCTTGAGAGAATCATGACGAATGCTCTGGAAGACCATGAAGGATCAGTTAGCATTGGTGGCAGGACAATCACAAAATTACGTTTTGCTGATGACATTGATGTCCTTTCAGGGAAAAAAGAAGAATAGATGTCAAGTTAGTCAACCATCTGGACAAGGCATCAACAACATATGGCATGGAGATCAGTGCAGAAAAGACTAAGTTAATGACCAACAACATCAAAGGAATCAGCTCAGACATTAAAAATGGTGGACAAAAACTACAGACTGTTCAGAGCTTCAAATACATGTACTTAGGTTCAGTCGTGACGGACGAATGATCAAAACAAAAAATACATGTTTTGTCCAGGATTGTCCAAACAATTGGTGCATTGTCCAAGCTCAGAAACAAATGGAAAGACAAGAACATTTCACTCAGTTTCAAAATCAGACTGATGCATTCTTTGGTCATTTTAATCTTTCTGTACGCTTGTGAGATTCGGGCCCTTACAGCAGAGTTAAAGAGGAAGATACAAGCTATAGAAATGAGATGCTTCCGAAGACTTTTAGGCATATCCTACAGAGATCGTGTTACAAATGAAGAAATGAAGAACAGAATCAGGCATGTAATTGGGCCCTTTGAAGAGTATCTCACCACTGTGAACAAACAAACAAACAAACACACAAACAAACAAACAACAATGCAAACTGAGATGGTATGGGCACATAACAAGATCAACAGGATTTGCAAAGACGATCCTACAGGGCATTGTACAAGGATGGAGAACGAGAGGCAGACAGAAAAAGAGATGGGAAGACAACATAACAGAATGGACAGGTTTAAAGCTGGGTAAAGCCCTTCGAAAGTCTGAAAATAGAGAAAAGATGGAGAAAAGTGGTTGCCCGATCATGGTTGGTGTCCCAATGGCAATCTAGTCTAAAGGATAAATGAAGTGAAGTGGATTGCCTATAAAATGCTCTGAAGCAACAGAAACAGCAGAAAATGTACTACATTGTATTTATAGAACGCGGAAGTTCATTTCAGAGCGCCTGGTGAAGGTTTACATAATTATTCTGCGTCATCGTTAGTTTTTTGTTTGTTTGTTTGTTGTTGTTGTTGTTTTCGCCTCAGAGTGATCATCCACTGTCCGAGGCTCAAAATATTGCTAGAACAGGTCATAATCAAATATTTTTTTGCCTGTATATATGATCAAAATAAAAGTGACAGACTATCGACCACTGCATGTAACAACCAGAAGGAACAATAATCTTGGCTGACAGTAAGCCGGAATCTCTACTGAAAGAAATGAGCACAAGTCAAACAGTCAGAATGGACAGATCCACATTTGAATAGCCTACCATTGTTATATTGTCATATTCAGCAAAGGCATGGCTTTTAAGAGACAACCAGAAACCCCAAACCGGATTTTTTGTAAAAAGCAAAAACCATATTTCAAGATGCTCCTCTTCCCTTTAAGAACAAGTCAACAAACAAACAAAAACAACAGCAACAACAACAACAACATACACACTTACATACACACACACACACATACATACACACACACACTCACACACCTAGCATTATGACACAGGACTAGCATCGGTTTATCGGTCATACCGAACTACATGTACATTATATTAGTCATAGCCACAGGAACTCAGTTTCAGTTCGGATTTTAGTCCAAAGTCCTTTACGTCACAATAACAACAAGCAATTATAGATAAAAAGACCACATGATTTGTCCTCTTATCTGACTGACCCGTTTTACTCCTACGGGTAACATAAAAGTTAGTTAAGGGCCCAGGTCTACGGTACATAACATTGCATAATTTATATTATGTACCCCTAGATTATGGGTGACTTTGGGATATCTCAAATACTTTGAATAAATGAATATACCAGTGTACCCCCCCCCTCCCCGGGGAACCGAGGTATATAAATAGGTTCTATGCTCCCAAAAGCAGGCGGTGATAGCCGGCCATTGAAGGGATGTCTCCCATGGAATCCCATGGAATGCCATTCTTGGTGTTCGGAGGGTGACATCTCTTCTCTATCCTTGATCCTGTCTTCTGTCCTGCTCTCCTTCCTCTCTTCTTCTTGGCGTGTAAACGTATCTTACCCTGTTTGGCACAATATGGCCGTAATCGCGCTGATGTGCCATTAAACATCAACACAAACAAACAAACAACAAACATCAGTGTAATGGAGCGCCCTTCTCGATGAAATAGTTGGAATAGAAAAAAAAAAAAAGCTCCCCAGCACACACCGTTCTCAGTTATTCTGTGAGCATTTTCGTTTTGTTTGTTTGTTTGTTTGTTTCTAACGTGGTGAGGTTTGGAATGGGCTAAATTGTTTCTTTTTTTTTTTTTTTTGTCCTTCCTTCATTTGTTCTCCTTCTCTCTTCCCTCCCCCCCCATTCCATTCCGCCATCTTTCTTTCTTTCTTTCTTTCTTTCTTTCTTTCTTTCTTTCTTTCTTATTTACATTCGACAATTCAACTGATTAAAAATTTAAGCATAAAATTAGTCTCTACAAAAGTTCACTTGTGTGCCGTTAGTGTCTGCTGCTGTACTATTTACTGTTACCATTGATGGTGATTTGTACCAAACAGTCCTTTCCGATTGAAGACGACCAGAACTCCCCCTCCCTCTTTTTCCAAAGAAAAAAACGGGGTGGGGTGGTAGGGGGGGGGGGAGACATGCTATGCAGACGCCGTTTCAGTAAAGTAGAAATTATGTATTGATCAGTCGACAAACATATCCATCCATCCATCCATCCATCCATCCATCATCCATCCATCCATCAATCCACCTATCAATCCATCCATCCATCAATCCACCTATCAATCCATCCATCCAACCAACCATCAATCCATCCATCCATCCATCCACCCATCCATATTCCATCCATCCAGCTCTGTGTATAGCATTATCCCAAAACAGCTTTTGCCTTGAAGTTGAAGGAACTCATTGTAGCAGATAATGTCAGTTTATTAAACAATCACAAATTAAAAGAGTGACCAAACGAGGTGGTTCTACATACATGACTTTCAATGATCTCTCATAACATTAATAAGGCCTACAAAAATATTCTCACTGTCATCTACAGATCATCTACTGTCGGGAAATTGTAAATTTACAGATCGGTAAGTTTTCTCCCCCAATATGAATAACAGAGATATAATGTGGCATGCATCAAAACAACGAATACACAAGAAAACAGCATTTCTCCTGAGTGAGTCGTTAGGAATCCTCAGGAAAGCGAGAAAAAATGTTTGAGTTTTGTGTCGAGGCCAGGCCGGCCGGGTTGTTTTCATTCAGAAAATTATGGTCATGTGACCAAACGTCATGCGCAATGACTGTGCGCACAGGGCCAAAGATGGCAGCCAGCAGAAGTCTATGAGATTGCGATGGATACCAATGTTTTTATATGTGGATCGCCTTTAGTTTTGCATATTTAGACGTGATCATGGACCAGTAAGTGATCTGAGGGAAAAGGAAGTTATCCCTTGCCCACATGGGATGGCGGGGAAAAAGAAAAGTGGTTACGACGGCAAAATTGCCGGTTTATACGATTTGGAGGAAACGATAGGCCACGGTCATTTCGCCGTCGTGAAGCTTGCTCGACATGTGTTTACAGGCGAGAAAGTGGCTGTCAAAGTCATCGATAAACAGAAACTTGATGACATATCACGCTCACATCTATTTCAAGAAGTACGATGCATGAAATTGGTTCAGCATCCTAATGTGGTCCGTCTGTATGAGGTTATTGACACCCAAACCAAGCTCTATCTCATCTTGGAGTTAGGAGATGGTGACATGTACGACTACATCATGAAACATGACGCAGGGTTGGATGAAGCATTAGCCAAAAAGTATTTCCGCCAAATCGTGGAAGCAATATTGTACTGCCACAGATTACATGTAGTCCATCGGGACCTTAAGCCAGAGAACGTTGTATTTTTCAATAAGCTTGGAATTGTCAAGTTGACAGATTTTGGATTCAGCAATGTCTTTGCACCTGGAAAGAAACTGGAGACTTCATGTGGATCTTTGGCATATTCAGCCCCAGAAATCCTGCTTGGAGATTCTTATGATCCTCCTGCTGTTGGTAAGCTGATTTAACTTTCACACAAGTCCAGTCTAGATTCAGAATCTGTGTTAATGAGGGGAGAACACTTCACTTGAACATTCTCCCAGTATTTACGATGAGTCTAGTCTAGTCTAGATCTAGAGTCTAGATCTAGATCTAGATTTAGATTCTAGTCCTTGGGATCTATGGTTGTATGTAAACACCATGTCTTAGAATCTGAAACAGTTAAACTTTATAAAACCTGCAGGAACATTGTTTTACACAATTACTATGGGATACTGCCAGGAAATACTTAGGATCAAAGCCATAGATCAAGATCTAGAAGATGACCTTGTTCAGCATTTTTCATGATTGTATCATATGGGAGTATCCCAGTTGTGCAAGCATTGTCTGTTTTGCTCGTAAAAGAAAGGTAGATCTGTCTTTAGTAGTGTGTATTTGGACATTACATTTGCATCAGAATACCATAGAGGCTAATAACTAGACCTGTCACAAACATCCATCACCTGTGATGTCGCACAGTAGGCCTACCTAGGGGACTGTTAAAATATATAAAATCTATGAAGTATTTAGAGGTGGATCACATGAAAGATCATTGTACACTCTTGGCCTTTGTATGGTGTGAACATGACTGAATACTCACAATGCATCAAAAACTGCCTGTCATATGCAGTGTGAATTCATGATAGGACCTACTCGTCTGGTCCTGTTATCGACCTCATTAAGGAATGGGAAGTCTGCTAAACAGTGTGCGTTAGGGTGAAATACCGTGCGGCTCGCTCACTTCAAAATCAGCCGTGCACCCCATACATACTACTACTTTACTATCAGTTTGCAAGACCAATTATACTAACCCGTAACTATTATGTTTGGATTGATCCCTTTTTTTCGTCGGACCTAGGCTGCATGTTAGCGTTAGGGTGGACGCGTTCGTCAAGGGTCCCAGCAGGTTAAGCCAGCGAGGTTGTTCTAGGCTATTGTTATTTAGTGTGCGGGCCGTACGGTATTTCTCCCGTGTATTGCGTTTTTTCAAGACTAATTGCACTCTGAATTGGCCAGGATGCCGTAGCTTGTAAAAGTTAAAAGTTTACCTGTACTGCTGTTGTCAGCAACAGTGATAATCAACCATCAGTTGTTTCTGTCTTTTATTTACTTAAATTAACACTTCATTTGGCTGGCAGATTTTCATAAAAGTAATTCAGTTTATAGATGATGTCTGATTCATGACTAGATCTAGTTAGTGCTACTGTATATTATCATATATAAAATGCTGTCCCCATAACAGTGTCAACAAGAAGTTTGCTTTTGCTTGCAAACAAAAGTATAATGTGAAATTTAAAGCATGTTCTTTTAAAGGACTGTTGTACATTTTTTATCAATATAAAGAAATGAGAACAGTATCTCAGGTACTCACAGTTTTATCTTTGAACCATAAAAATATTGAACAAAATCAACAGACCAGTTTTGAACTACCTATAAAACCTGAGATACAAGCACTAACAATTATTCAGTGTGGTAGAACTTGACTCTAGGATGAACTGTTCAGCTAATTAATTGTTGACTTTGATCATCAGAAAAATGATTTTTTGTACACTACAATTGTAAAAAGTTACTGCTCCTCAGTTTGACATGGTACCTGAAATATTTGACCTCTCAGTTGTAATTATAAAAAAAGCTTCTGAGTGAAGCACAGTTTGCTTTCAACGTGTGAGTAGTGATGAAAAGATAAACCCTAAAAAAGAAATATTTGAATTTTTGTTTCTTATATGGACATTTAATTTTTATAGATCTGTCAAACATTGCCTTTTTTTCTGTTGTAGTAGGATTATCCTGGCTTTAAGTGGTAGCCGTTTCTTTTTGTTGTGAGAAGCATTTTTTTGGGTAAATTTTGTTATTTGGAAATTTTGCTTAGATAGTGGCATCTCTGCCTATTTTTCATCCAGTTTGAACTGTGAAAGGTTCTGTTGAGGGAATAATGTACGCATGGGACCAAATTATATTCACCAGTATCGGAAAGGCCTTTCCTACTCAGAAACTCAGGGGACTGTTTAGTCACAAAAAAAAATGCTTATTCTAACCTTTGTATCCTTCCCATTCCTTGATGGCATGTTTTGTGAGTGAAGCCTGGGACTCATCTCTTAGATATGAGGAAGTCTTCTTGCCACAGAGATTTAAACGAGTCTGTATTTATGAACAAGTAAAATGCAGTACAAGTGATGACCAGCTGTCATTGTTTCCCTTGGTACTAATTACTGAAGCAATTTATATAATCTGTCCCAGGATATAAAATAGAATACTTGACCTGGAAATCTTGTTCAAGGTATTCATCACATTAATGTGGACCAGAAGTTAAGCAGAATGATAAAATTTGTCTCTTCTGAGCCACATTCGGAGGGCAAAAGGTTCATTTTGTGTGTTTATGCAGGGAGGTTTGATCCCTCCACTGTCAGATTGTTTGTGCTGTGCCATATACATGTATGTGGTAATACTCCGTAGGGCAGGTGTGTGTGTTTTACGCCAGAGTTATCCTTGAAGGTTTTCAAGGCAAAACGTGACGAATCCTCGATAGGCTACTTAGAATGGTGATAATGCTATGTGGTAAGGGCTTTCCTTTTCACCAAACACGACTTACCCTTCACAAAAGTCCTCAGAAAATTCTAGTTCTTAATGATAAATTAGGAGAAACTACTGAAGAACAAATTGTCATTTTTCTCTAAACAGCATTTTTGGATATGTCTCATTTTGTTCAGAAACCCTTTACTTACAGATCTGTGGGTGGTTTAAAGGACTCTGCAGACCAATAATTTATAATGAAAAATGCACAAAAGTTTATGTCAAATATTTTGAAGCATGCAACCCATTCCAAGCTGTTGGTAACAATTGAAATATGGCGTAAATCATTCAGTGTCTAAATAGACAAACGAAGAAGAAAACAAAACAAAACAAAAAAACATAAAGGCTGAAAGTGGAAGAGTGGGAGAATTTGTAAAGAAAATCTCTTTCATTTCTCCAGCAAGATAGAAAGGTTGTGACAATATGGGTTGTTCAATGTGGTCAATCAGAGGAATTGACTTGGAGGAGCTGAGATAGTCTATGATACAGTATTGGTGGTCAGCACCAGGCACCAGTCGGTCGTTCAAACTTACTTATGTATCACAGAGTGGATCTGACACTACTGACAGTGCTCAAGCAGAAAAACATCCGTGGGCCCCACTGATGATAGGCTCCACCCTAAGAATTTGTGCAAATGTAGGCCTACTGTGTTATTTTTAGATTGTTTATGTAGGCCAGCCAAGGTAATCATCCCTGACAAGATAACAGTGTCAAAGCCACCAGAAAGTTTTTGATGTTGCACTTGACAGCATTCCTTCACTTCTCTAAAAGTTGTTCATGATCAGATAGGTGCAACACGCTGTACTCATCTGAATGAACTGCTGCATGTATATTTTTTTTCTGCCCGATGTTGTTGTTTTTTAAAATTTATTCTTCTTATGCTTTTTGTTTTTATTCTTGCCAGTTCAGGTAGGCATCAAGGTGTTTGGATCATTGCCTATTTACTTTGTCATTTTGTTTTTCTTTTGTATCTCTTCGTTATCAGGAATTGTCATTCACTTTTTGTCTGGGATGAAATCACATTGAGTATTGCAGTTTAGCAGTGGAAATAGATTTTCCCCGCGTTTTAGTGTTCTGTTTACCGTTAGTGTTGCCACATAGCATCCTGTTGAACTCATCGGCTTTGCTTGTGCAAATGCCATTTCCTTCATCATCTCACCCACCAGAAGTTACAAAAGAAAAAAAGTGGGAGGCTTGTAGAGTGAAGATCTGGACATGGGGGAGGAGAAAGAGGCGGCGGTAAATCAGTGTTTTAGATCAGAAATAAATCGCTGAGTGAAGGGAGACGGCTTTGTGAAGGTCATGTGGCCAGGGGCTACAGGATGCTGGGGAGACACAGTCTGCAGTGGCAGTAACGAAGTGATAAGTCAGTATCAGAGCTGAATCAGATCTCTGTCTTATTCCATATAATTTTAAAACTCTTCTATTGCGAAATGAAGGTTGTGTCAACTGTGCATTTCCAGCGCTTGTCCTCTTTACCATTCATTGATCCTATAATGTTTACGGTCAGTCTGAGTGAGGCACATAGTGTCAGTCATTTAGTGTGAAAGTCACAACTGTGAGATGTGCCTATGTCCTGACTGAGGCTTCAGTTTAAGCTCCCCCCCCCCCCCCCACCAACCCCCATTCTCTACGCCCGTCAAGGCCCCACGGAAGTGTTGCTGTTGTTGCTGGTGCAGCTTTCTTCAGTAATGAGATTAGCTGCAGAGAACTAATCTTCACCATAGCCCACTTACTGCCATAGGCATCCCGCCCTGACGCTATCGATTGGCTCAGGAGATTTTGCCCACAGGGCCTGCTCAGACCTTTCTTCCCTCTCACCTAGTCAATAAAGAAGCCAACTTTGTCGTCTTTGAAGGACAGGTTATTGGCTGTCCACAAATGGAACCGGACTGGTGTCTTGTCCCTCTTCTTACAAAAAAAAAAAAAAATTGTATGTTGCATTCCAACGTCAGAGATTCCCCCTCCCCAACCCCTTTCTACTGCTACCTCGCTTCATTGCCAAAAGGAATGTGCTTTCTTCGGACTGAACTGCGTAAACGTTTCATTTTGAATTAGGATTGACTCCGTCTCCCAAAATGTTTGTATTTTTTTCACCAAAATAGACTGCCAGCAGTGACAGTTAAATCTGTCTGCTGATAGAACAAAATAGAAATGATAGTGGGCACTCTAGATGAGCGATTAGTTTACACCACACTAAAGTACACTCGTCACACAACCCCCATGGAGTTTAGTGGTCTCCATTAGCACTTCTTCACGATTCCGTATGGTCTTAGTTGGCAAACCCGTGGTTGTGTCGCATACAGTTGAGTGGAAGTGATCACCGCACTTTTGTTTTACCCCGTTTCATCTACACCGATGTCCTCGTCAACCTGTAATTGTCTGCTAGTGTTACTCTGCCTCTTCTTCTCAGTCTTTAGTTTTGGTTGGAGCCATTGAGGCGCCTTCTGTGTGGTGCAGCCCGAGATAAACATCCCCCTGGAGGTTGAAAGACTGAACTGAACTTTTCGGTTATGGTCAGTCGCAAGACCGCCACCCGTTCATTTCTCGCCGTTGTAGGGTGGGCTGGGTCCATGGTTTCTGTATACGATTTCTTTTATCATTCGTGGATGTTGTCACTACATTTTTGAGTGTTCTCTATCCTGTCATGTGATGGCTATCATCTGTCTATCAGCAGCTTCGGTATCTAAATTTCATTTTGTCAATATTCCAGACGGCCATATATTCCACTCTGCTTCCCCGCTTGTTGGAGGGGGGGGGGGATGCAAATAGGTCCTCTGCTCCCATCTGCAGGTGCTAGAAGTCCGCCGTCGGTGGGATGTCTCCCATGGAACGTCATCCTCAACCATCCACGGGCGACATCTTCTCTCACTCTTTGCTCAATGCTCCAGTCCTTTGTCCCGCTCTTTCCTACTGGATCATTCTTTTTGACGTAAGCGTTTCTTACCGTGATCGTGCTGATGTACCGTTAGGCTCCAACTCAGAGAAACAAACGATTCTCTCCTGCACCGTTTGTATTACAAGGCATGACTAGCATTAGTATCTAAGAGAAACACTCAAGGCTTAAACAGAACGGGTGGTAACGCCACGGCATGCTACTGTCACGCTGTTGTTCTTAAGTAAAGTAAAATTGATCTTTCACTTTCTTTTTTTTTTGGGGGGGGGGGGCATGTATTTCGAAACTGCGGTAAACAGAACGAAACAAAACCACATTTCCTCATTAAACCCCATGCTATGTCCAAGTCATTTGATATACGTGTGATCTGTCATGGGCAAAGTACTGTAGAGGAGAGGCCTATCATCAAATATGTATCCCTGTCATTCGAGTCATAACATTAGTCAAGAACTCAACTGCAGACGGGAAATGGTTTTGCGGCAGGGAAATTGATTGCAGAGGCACTCGACTTAAAAGCGCGGCAAGCCTGAGTAATTTTTGATTGACATGCTGGGTGATTGAGCCCGGAGGGGACGCGGTTTTGACATTGATGTCATGAAGGTCGCTTGTTGCCTCTTCTTTCCTTCTCCTCAGAATGAATGAGGAGTAAATGAATAATAACAACACATCCTGTGATCAGGAAAAAAGTGTAACTGATTTCATAAGAAGTTCCATTGTCCGGGTGTTTCCTGTTTAGTGAGAACAGGTTTGCGTTACAGTCACGGCCGGAGAACATTCGAGTCAAGGAGATCGAACAGGAGCCTCGGTGTAAGGTAGAAAAATTTGCGCATGATGTCCATGTTAGATTATGATGAGTGCGAGTCATGCAACACCTGGTCCTGTCCTGTCTCCAACCCCCACTGTCACTGCTGTCCTTACCACCAGCTCTGCGCAAAGCCTGTGCCATGGTCTGCAGTCTATGCCTTGTCTTAGTGCCCCACACCAGTGGTAGCCATCTGTGTCAGCACCTGTGGCCATGTCACTTTAATGTGAAAGACGCATTTTACACGTGTCCTCTAGCTGCATATATCGTAAGCTGCAAACGCCGAATTCATCATGGGGTGGGTGTGTGAATGGCGGAAAGTGTGTGTGTGTGTGGGGGGGGGGGGGGGGTTGATTTTTGTGGCCTTCTCTTTCCCCTTTTTCTCCCCGTACGCGT
>JBCAUA010000021.1:960388-971317 GCA_038406235.1 Peronia verruculata | reverse complement strand
CCCCCTCAAATTTTCTGTCTGTAACAGTGAAATCTTATGTGTGTATTATAAATTAGGTATTTCTCTGTTGCGTGTTTAATTTCTCCCACCTCACAAATTCACGATCTTCATTAATTTGTTACAACAGCTGTATTTCTCCTTTTTTTTTTTTTTGCATAGGGATTAAAAGAGAACAGTTCATATTCGACCAAGCAAAAACCTGGAAATCCCCGGCGAAGCATTTGTACCCTACTGCTAGAAATAGAACACTCATTGATGTTTGTTGCCTGGTCCCGTGCATTTTGTATATATGCTTTCCTTTGTCAATAGTAGTGAGCACTTTGGAGTGTTTGTACCCCCTACTAAAATTAGACAGGGATTTCCAGCCGTTTGCTTGGTCGAAACAAATCTATTAGAAGTTGACTTCTCGTTGTTTTCCACACTGTATTCAATGTAACATGTTTATTGTTGGCTGGATGTGGGACCAACGCTGTTCTTGTCATCAGTGAAGTGTCCCATCTCTTGCTGTTTGACCGATATCGATATCCAAGGCAGGCGAAGTTCACTATTCCATCGGTGCTGCATCATCTGTGGGTGATACTGATTAACTATTAAACACACGCTGCTCTATCATGATAAGATGACAGCTGTCAGCTTTCAGCCACTCACACCTTGAGTGTTATCAGATACAGTACCAGGAGTTCTTTTGGGCGACACCCATGTTTGTGGAACGTCCATCAGGCGGGCAGAGACTGCGATTTGACCTAATGTATATTGTAGTGTGAGGTGGGGCAGATCTCTGAGTAGTGTGGGTATTGTAAGATTCAAAAGTATTTCTTGTGGCGCCATGGTATGCTTCACCCGTGCGTCATTTGGTCATCCATCCATCCATCCATCTATCCGTCCGTCCATCCATCCATTCATTCATCCATCCATCCATCCATCCATCCAGTCAGCCATCCATCCATCCACCCATGTCATCAAGAGATGAGTCATTGCCTCAACAGTCCACATCTCTGGCTATCACTATCAGGGTAGATAAAACAGTTGTGTAGATAAGCCACTCTTCATGTCAATGCTGCATGTATGTATGTATGTATTTATGCATTGCTTGCCGGAGCTGCTATCTCTTCTGTTAGATGTTGATTATTTTTGTGAAACTTCAAAGACCAATAAAGTCATATTGCCTAGAGTTTAATTCTTTCTTGGTAGCATGAAATGCTTTCTCTTGTATAGTCAATGAAGGGAAGGTTTGTGACATACGGCATTTATAAGGGCATAGAACAAGCAGTTAACTTGCTGTGTAGATATACATGTATCTTCCTTGTAGTGGCAATCTTCTCTGTCTGGGAACACCACGATGTCACATTCTTGTGGTTGTATCTCTCAAACTGTGCAAGGACTTCCTGCATAGCACATTTTCCATCTTTAGTTTGTTTGGAAGAGTAATGTAATTTCCAGGATGTGCATGTAGGCATCTTGTCTTTCTACATGTCAGTGATACCATACAATCATCTCTCATGGGGGTCATGGGGTATATAAGTAGTTATTTGCTCCCACCTGCAGGCAGTGAAAGCCTGCCATTGGTGGGATGTCTCTCATGGAATACCATCCTTGATGTTCCTCTTTCCTTGCTCTTGTCTTCTGTCTCACTTACTTTCCTCTCTTTTTCTTGACCTGCAAACATATCTCACCATGTTTGGCACAATATAGCTGTGATTGTGCTGATGTACAGTTTAACCCCAACACAAATAAACAAACCTGCCATCTGTCTCTCCAGTATGCCAGAGGAAGAAGAGGCAGAGCTGGAGATGAGCCCCAGCCGAGAGAACTCCCAGATGAACTCCACCAGCTCCAGTGTCCGGGACTGGACGCCCATCCCGGTCAACACCCACCTGCACCGGTCGGCTCGTGGTACGCCCACCGGTCCCATGGCAGATCTGAGGCTGTCTGAGGCAGAGATGAAAAGTCGAAGGTGAGTCTTCCATATGGCCCTGTTGCTGTTGTGTAAATCTCAAGTTTGTCCTCATCCACCCAGTCATGATGTCAGATATTTTTTTACACATTTATTCATTCTTTGCATCCTGAATGCTGAAGAGATAGCCAGTGAGAGTTAGTCATGCCCTTGTATTCATGTACTTTTTTGTTTGGCCTGTTAGTGGTTTTAGTTTTAGCCCTTGGAGATAACTAGTGGAATTGTTTGTTACATCTGTGTGAATGGTGGGTGCTTTAGGTGAAATGTCTCTGAATATCCCAGCCTCTGAAGTTTCAAATTACTAGTCAGGCATTTCCGAACTGATGTAAAGTGTAGATCTTTAAATGTCACCATTTCTCTGCCTGAATGTGTAGATAAGAAATTGGTGAGGAGGGGAAATGGTCAAATGTTTAGTGTGTGATGACCCTTAAATAGCAGTGATTCTCCAACCTTATGTGTATATAGACCAACTGTAGAAAATGTTTCAATGTGAATCACATAAGCTACTAAAAAAGATATTATTTGAAGATGCAAAATGCGGTCATAGTAATTATTTGCTGCCTCTTGTATTCACTGATAATGATATACAGACAGGTTGGGAAGGTCAGCTCAATCCCCAAAGAGAAAAATGTATCATGAGAAAGCAATTAGTGAATTTCAAGATCATAGTAAGAGCTTTGAAGTGTAGAGGGTCAGGTTGCTTTACAGCAACCTGTGACACTAAGGATGATCAAATTGCATGGATCCTTCAGTCTTGTCAGGGTAAATAGCTTCAAGTCATCAGAATGCACACAAACGTTGAGCTTGTCCAGAAATGACAGGAGAAAATGTTATGATTTTTGTCAGTTGGACATCATGTCATATGACGTGTTTGTACTTATGTTTGTCAGGACGGTGTCACTGATCATGTCAGAGATGATCCAGACAGAAAGGGACTATGTCCGAGCCCTACAATTCATTACTGACCACTACATCCCCGAGCTCCAGCGAGACGACGTTCCTCAGATGTTGCGGGGCAAGCGGACGGTCATCTTTGGTAACCTGGAGAAAATCCAGCAGTTCCATAGTCAGTACTTCCTCAAACAGCTTGAGTCATGTCAGGGTCAGCCCTTCCTGGTCGGCCAGTTCTTTCTGCAACATGTGAGTGACGCTGTTTGTTTTAGACCTCACTGGTACAGCAAGTATCATTCTCACCAAGATTTTCCCTCCATCAAATGATTCCCTCATAACAAGTCATTGGGAGCTGGTTAAGATTAAATGTTCAGTATTTGAAGATGTTGGGCCGGTACAATAGATCCAGCTTGCTGAAAGTCTTGTATTTAAATCTAAATTTAAATGACCATTTTAGATCCAAGCATTTCAGTATTTTTAGTTTAGAATAAAGTGCATGTAAATTGCACATGGAAGATATCTGGTTTCAATATTCATAGTAGTGAGGCAGCAAGGAGTCGGTCCCTTCAAATTTGAGACTGAATCAGGTAAGTACTTTTTATATCACACTTTTATTTCCAGTGTGATTCAGTCCAACCACATGTATTGTATTTCATTTTGATTCAGAAGAAATCGTTATGATAATTGATTTGGATTAATAGATAAATTATGTTTGTCCAGCGAGCAATGATGTTTAATGTCTTGCTAAGGTATCGTTGCTTATTGATTGATTTGTGTCCACCTGTCATTTTCACCTGTGTATGTGTATGTTTGACAGGAGACCATGTTCTACCTGTATGCCTTGTACAACAAGAACAAGCCTAAGTCAGACTCTCTGATGATGGAATATGGCAAGACTTTCTTCAGGGTAAGTTCATTCTGACTCAGCCTCAAGGTGTGTCCTCAGTGACATCAGTCAGGGCAAAACCTGGACATCTGTGACAGCACATCTCTCTTTTCATTCAGTCAATTTCACACGGCCCCATTCTGTGTAGCTGCAGCAGTTCACGATTATATATTACTAGCTGGGTACCTCACGGCCTCCGTGGGAGGTTTTTTTTAAAATATATAGTCCTGTGACTTAAATGTTTTGGCTGGCATGCGCACCTCGATGCTGATATCTTGATTCATGAAACTGAATATTACTCAAAACGTGTTTTGAACGCGTCATGTGTCCCGCATGGAAGTGATAGCGGACAAAATTGACAGTTCGGCATTAAAAAAATAAATGAAAACAACTGTGTAAATTCAATCAAAGTTAAGAGTAGCCTATAACACAGTTGGGTATCAGTTGCCCACGTCTGTAATTTTATTTGAATTTTCAATACCTGCTGATTCCGACTTTATTGGATCATAAGATAAGTAGATATTTGGCCTCTAGTGCCTATGTGAGTTTATTCATGGGTGATAAAGGGTATATATTTTGATAAGGTAAATTTTGTTTTATGATAAGATAAATTCTATTTCATGAAACGTAGTATATGTGGTAATATATATATTCACACCCACACATAGCCAGAAACTTAATGTCTTGCGACCAGGGCAAATGAGTCAGAAGTCGCCCTGAGCAACAAAGATATACGGCTGTTTTTGGTCGTTTTTAACTACTTTCCAAATAAGATACTGAATTTTTTTTTTTTCACAAAACGTCAATTTAACCTTTTATATTTTGAAAAAAAAAAAAAAAAAAGAAAAATTTTGGTATAATAGTCAGAAAATAGTGGAAAACGGTAAAAAATGACTGTGACTTGAACTCACCCAGCATGACTTGTGACTCATCTGTCCTGGGGCAAGACAAATGTCTCGCACCCTGAGCAAATGAGTCGGAAGTCGTCCCGGGAGATTTGCAGTTACCGCTGTTAACTATTTTCCAACTCAGATATTAAAATTTTGTATTTGTTTTCCACAAAATAAATATTCCACTTTCTTCAACCTGGGGAAAAAAAAAAAAAGTGTACGTGTGTCAAAAAATGGTTAAAACCGGCCATTCTTTTGATTGCCTGGAGTGACTTACGACTTATTTGCCTCGGGTGCAAGACAACTTGTCATGTCTAGCCCAGTACAAGACAAGCTCAAGCTGTACAGGAGATTTAAAAAAAAAAAAAACAGTGATTTCTACCAATAGATCAATCTGTGTCACAGCTGGTCACATAATTATATTATACATGTGTGTGTATATATATGTGTGTACATGTTTATGCATGTGTGTGCATATATATGTATATGTGTGTGTGTGTATATGTATGTATATATATATATATTATTATTATTACCGTTATTCATGGCACATCCTATGTTGGCACAGCGTGGTGTCATTTTTGAATGCTGAAACATTTTATTTGTGGTTGTGTGTATGTGTGATATGCAAGTGAATGTATGATTGACAATATATTTAACATTATACATAATTTTTACGATATGCGATGATTTTGAACCAGCTCGTCTTACATTGTATAAAAAATGTCTTACCTTTGTGGAAAAATAAAAGTTATCTTATCTTATCTTAAAAGTGCCATTTCTGTTCTGTTCTGCAGCAAAAACAGCTGGAGCTGGGAGACAAGATGGATCTCTCCAGTTACTTGCTGAAGCCGGTGCAGCGGATGGGGAAGTACGCCCTGCTGCTCAAACAGCTGCTGAAGGAATGCGCTGAGACAGAGCCCGAGTACCCGGAACTCAAGGTGAGTACAACACTTTTGTGTAGCTCTTGCCAGAGATTCTAGTTAGTTTGTGTGCCAGGAAAGTTGTTTCATAGACAGTCCTAGTAAGTCACCTGTTGTCAGTACAAAATAAGCCATTTCTTCAATGAGTTATTCTTGCTCTGTTAAATAGTTTGTTCCTTGAATGTTTTTCTTTGTTTTTCTATTTTGAATGAATTCTGTTCATGTAAATTTACTGTTTGCCATATATAGGCCATAGCATATGTACAGGCTTTCCATTTCATATATTCATAAGAATTATCAAGGATCACTGTTTGAAAAAAAAAATTGAATATGTCATACTAAGACTGTAGTTGTACAAGGTTTATTTACACACCTGAGTTATTTCCCTTTGTTTGTCCATCGGTCAGGCTGCGGAGGAAATGGTGAAATTCCAGCTTAGGCACGGCAACGACCTGCTGGCCATGGACTCGCTCAGAGATTGTGATGTAAGGTTTTATCTGTTTTTTTTTTTCTCATATTCTTTCTTTCTGTGTGTTTGACTTACATTCTTTTAGCTGTGGTTGGCATAACCTGTGTTGTTTTACTAGTTTTATCAAAGGAAAGCTAGCTGGCTAATGTGCATGGCTTTGCTCTTCATAGACGGCCAACTTGGAAATCACTTGTGCATAAATTTTTAAATTTTTTTTTAAGTTTGCAAACAAGCTTTAATTCATGTTGTCAGACTGAACCCTCTATCTTCCCGGGCTTTAGTCTTCAATCATTTTTTTTTCTTTTCTTAATCGGAATAAATGATCCGCTAAAAGTCAGGCATGTTGTGTGGTTTCTATGGAATTTGGCATTCTTGTCAAGAAAAATTTTCACTGGTTATAATAATATGTAACCTAGAATTTTCAAAATCTTGATCTTAACATGATGCAGATGAGTGAAGGAGTGGAGATCGCTCTGCTCGACTTTCATGTTCGGTTTGTGTTATCATCTGAACTTGTTTTCTCACTTGGCAGGTAAACCTGCAGGAACAAGGTCGTCTCCTGCGACAGGAAGAGTTCCTGGTGTTCCAGGGTCGTAAGAAATCCATGCGGAGAATTTTCCTGTTTGAAGATCTGATTCTCTTCAGTAAAACTCGGAGAGGGAGACAAGGACAGCATGATATCTATGTGTACAAGGCTTGTTTTAAGGTGAGTGACCCCTGGGTCTGGACAGTGAACCGGAATACCAGATTAGCATTCATGTATGGGCTATTCGAAAGTGTCTTAGAGAGCTCATTATGCTCTGGGTTAGTCTAAATAATGTTAGTGTAATATCTGATATCACTATCTACAGGGTATCACTCTGAGTGATCACTGGCCTTGGGCTGAGATATAAAATACCAACATTTTACATGTATTGACAGTGTCACATGTCAGGATTTAGAACATTCTACACTGAATACTGTTCAAGATAGTGTTCCAGGGCCAGAAATATGGGTCAGGATTGCAGATGTCCACTGGCATTGTCATCGGTGGACTGTAAAACTAAAGGGTGAATTCTAGACTATCAAAGAGCTCTATATGCTTCATGATATGGGAGATTGATTCAACCAGTCCTATTACCTCCCTTTGCCAGACATGAGGTGTTGAACAGGCAGCATAAAGAGGAAAATCAGGTTACATTTTCTTGTTCAAAAGTGATCTCAACAATTTGATAAAATGAGATGGGATACAATGAAATGATGCACTCGTCAAATTTGAGCATATGGAGTTATTAGTACCATTGTTAAGCTTATCCATTTCCTTTTGCGTATGTGACAAATTTTTGTTCTACCTTACGTAGAAGTTGAGCGACTGACAAATAAAGACAAGGGATGACCTGTTCCTGCAGCTCAATCTAGTGAGAAAATGGCTGATCACTTTTGGAAATCCTATTAATATTTGTTAGCCCTTGCCACTAAATTACAGTTTTTGGGCTATTACACAATCTATTTCAGCAAATTTAACTTTGAAATACGCTTTTACACTGATATACATGTAGAAAGGTTCTGTGAAGAAAAAAAAAAAAAAAAATTTTTTTTTTCACTGTTGGAAAAAAAAACACATGATTGTTCCTCTTGTGTCAGTTTGACGAGTGCCAGACTTCATTGTGTTGTCTCGTATAATATTATGTAATATAAAATATGGTTACAAAATTACAACATAGTAATTTGCCTATCTCTTTCACATATGTACAATAACAATATAAAGGATTGCATTATGACATTGTTAGTTTCCTGCTGTGAACCAAGCAATGTATGTAGTAAAATGATTGACTTTGTGGAGAGATGTAAAGCTGGCAGGTGGTCGACATTCGACAACACAGGTTCTCCAGGAAGGCAAAACTGGGGACAGAGTAATTGAAAACTTTACATTTGATGCATAGGTTACTTGATGGTTTCCACCTTGATGTCTCGTGCCAATTGGAAAGAGCCAAATTCAAGGATACCTACAGCAATATCTGTTTTATTTTGCAGACTGCAGATATTGGTCTGACAGAGAACTACGGTGACAGCGGCTACAAGTTTGAGATCTGGTTCCGTCGGAGATCAGTTGGAGAGAACTACGTTCTGCAGGCACCCAGCTCAGAGGTCAAGAAAGCCTGGGTCAAGGACATCTCAAGGTTGCTGTGGAGACAGGCCATTCGCAACAGAGGTAAGAATCCATTTACATTCCCAAAGAGGTTTGTGCCTCTCCTGGTGAAATACTCAGTGTGGAACATTATCTGACAGCCATTATCCACCGTCAACATGGAACCAGAGAATGTTAACATCTGAGGCTGAATGGCTAAAATTTCAATCAGTCCCAAATCCATCTTCAGATAAGGACTTGCATCTCTCTTTCTTCTCCTTCTGTCTTTCTTTCTTTCTTTGGGATAATTTTATCAAATTCTTTGACTGCAAAATCTGAAGTATTGTTTTCATTGCAGTAACTTGTAAGCACTCTTTCACATCAAATCTTGCTCCAACTTGGTTACTGTTTTTGTCTGTGATGACGACGGCACAATGTAATTCATACCTGTCTTGTTTCCTGCCACAGAATCTCGCATCAACGAGTTAGCAACCATGGGAATAGGTAACAAACCGTGTATGGACATCAAACCGAGCGAGGACAACATTCAGGACCGCTCCATCAACGTCTCTGCCCTTGGTAGCAGGGGAGGTAAGTATGCATGTCCTGATGGCTTGGTCTGTTTTTCCTTAGATTATGTCCCTTGATCACTCCCCATCATTAGATGTTTTTAAAGCATCTTGTTGGTCTAGTGATGTTTGTTGTTGTTTGTTTTTATTTGTATTTTTAAACATGAGAATAGATACTTTCAATTAGACTAGAAAATTTGGTAGACTGAAGGTCAGACATTGGTTGCCATGTGTGTGTGTGTACCATTATATTTAAGGCTGACAGTTCAGGCCAAATGGCATTATGAGAGAAGAAAACAGTGTTACTGCAGGGAGGTTATTGGAAAAGCCATCAGAAGGCATAGCATTATGTTTGAGGGGCCCCTGTCCACTTCTTGAGGTCAATGCCAAAACTTGATAACAACAACATGTCCGGGATTTGTTTGTTTTCTGAAACCTGCACAATGTTTTTTATCTTCCACAGCTCGGACCAGAAATTCCATCGCTGTTTCCTCTTTCGACTACCTTCGCAACGGAAACAAGAGACCCCATTCCATCATCTCTGTCAGTTCCACATCTTCGTCTGGCTCTAGCCAATCATCCTTTGGCCTCCTGGGCTCTCTAAATTTAGCTTTCGACCCTCTAGACAGCCCCAGATTAAACCGACGATCTTTCCTATCCAATGGTAAGACTTGAGATCACATTGTAATCATTTGTCAATGGTCGCTGAAACAAAACTTCATGGAAATAAAGGCAGTGGTTATGTTGCTGGGTATGCTTGATGATGCTGGATAGCTTGAGATATAAGCATGAAGATATAGGTTTGTAGCTTTCACCCTCTAGAACCCAGAAAATATTGGCAACTATTTATCAGAACTTTGTCAATATGACCTGTTCTTATCGTTACCAAATAGGGCCTACTAATTAGGGCCATTCATAAAAGTCAATTAAAAGCACTTGAAGGCTTTTTCAAATTTGTTTTGCCGAATTTATTCAAAGATTATTGTCCCTTGCATTTGATATTCTTACAGTATTTACTGTCATATCTGCACCACTAGGCTTTGGAAGATTTATAAAAAAAATAATTTAAAAAATGGTAATTAACCTGTAACATGCTTGGCCACTCTCTATATATGCCACACCATGTTACCCTTGTGATCAGATGATTTTCTTGAATATGTACAGGTTCAGTTATCAGTAGATTTTTAACATTAAAAAAAAAAATAAAAATTATAAGACCATTATGTCCATTGAGTAACAGGTGACATCCTGTTGCGAGCAAGAAAAAATACGCCAAATTTTGTGACCAGGTAAAGTGAGCAATTGCTATGGAGATCATAATGGCAGTGCATGTTTTGTCTCTCTGGATTGGATGTTGCATGAATTTTACCCAGAAGTTCTGTTCTCTGACTCACCAGAAAGTGGCATCGTGACGGATGGCGACACGTCGGGTGCTGACCCAGGCTCGGAGAACCGAGGTCCGACGTCTCGACGGGTCAGTCCAGGCAATGCGGCGCCCCTAACCACAATGAGGTCCTACTTTGATGTGATGAAATCCAGAGTTCTCAAACAAAAATATTCTGACCAAGTGTACACAGATGTAAGTGATTATGGGGACAGATTGTGTTCAGAGATCAAGTTTGCACTGAGAAAAGGATGAAGAATTTGAGTAGTTTTCTGAGCTATTGAATAAGATAATGTTTCCACAATTTAGTAGAAATTTTTTGTACTATGTAAAAATGAGCTAGGTTCAAAATCATATAAACGAATCATAAAAATTATGCATAATGTATAATCAGGTGTCACCAGAGAGGATAGGAGTGATAGTCTGCCAGTTCCTTTTTGAAACCATCACAATGCTACTTGGAAACAAAATCTGATATATATAATGTAACTTTTTTTTTTTTTTTAAATCGGTATTTGACTACTCACTAGATTGTCTCTTGATGTTTTAAGGGTTAACTTAAAGCTCTAGTTCTGATAGCACATTCATTGTCCTGAGTTTAAAGTTTTGGGTGAACCAGCTAGGTTAACTCCCTTTGCCAAGTACAAGAGATATAGGACAAGCAATGTAATATTGAGAAAGAAAAAATCACATTTGCTCCTTTTAGTTTAACTCACTGAAGATTGGACGATTTCAGCATGATCCAAACAATTACTTTATTACAATAACAAACATGTATGACAGTGATGTCAGACAACCTGAAAATAAGATTTTATGATCTTTAATTACTTTTACAACTTGATTCTAACAGATTATA
>JBCAUA010000021.1:845665-858601 GCA_038406235.1 Peronia verruculata | reverse complement strand
TGGCAAAGGGAAGTTATACGACTGGTCAAAATGATCTCCCTTTACACGAGTCCCTCTTTTGGAAAGGGCAGATAATCTGCTGAACGATCTCTCATTACTGACTTGTGAAACTGCAACTTTGTATTATTACTACTATGGAAGTCTTCTGAGTCTGGATTTCCTACAATTAAAAACAGCTTAATTCTTTCCTGTGTTTTGGCCCTCACCACTTATTTTCCTCGTCCAAGTCATGCGTTTGTTTTCACAACCTACACTGTTTTGCATAATCTGTAAGACCACAAATGGCAGTGTCGGCAGGATTTTGAGGCTATAAAGTGCATTATCCATTTTGTTTTTATTTAGAGGGCCACATTTACAAAACGTATGATAATGTTTTGAATAAGTGAGCTAAACTTACAAATTAATTTACGTACCTATTTATATAGTTGAGGGTTTATATATTTATTACTATTTTGTTAATTCATTTATTATAAATATTTATTGTTATTTATTTATGTATTTGTTAACAAAATTATTTACCTTTTAACGCTTAGTTATGTTTTTATTATTGGTAATCTGTTATGCATTGAAATCATACTAAACAAAAAAAAAAAAAATTACCTCAGTTTTCATATCGTTGTATTTATGAATAAGTGCATCCGTCGCTGGATCCCCCCCCCCCCTCCCCCTTCCACACACACACACACACACATGCCACACAACTATTTCTTTAATAAAAACTACAACAAAATGATACTAACAGAAAGTATTCAAATAGAGCTTATTCTGGTCCAGCGCAATATCCAAGCGTTCTCCGACCTATCAATGACGCTGTCCAAACAGAGAAAGCTATTTTTATTAGTATTATTTTTATTTTTTAAAATTTTTTGTCGGCTTTCACACAAAACAGGAATAGTCTAGCAAGAGCTTCACCAAAAAGCAACAGGTAGTCCTACAAGCGTGTCCTTTTTTTGTTTTCGTGTTTTCGGATTCCCCCCCCCCCCCCCCCCCCGCCTTTTCAAAAATGTATATGTATCTTTCTTTGTTTATTCGTTTGTTTATTAATTTTGTTTCCTTTTTGATGTTGCTATTTTTTTCAGTCTTTTTTCTTTTCTTTTTTCTTTCTTTCTTTCTTTGTTATTCGTTAGTTTATTAATTTTGTTTCCTTTTTGGTGTTGCTATTTTTTTTTAAAAGTCTTTTTTTTTCTTCTTTTTTTCTTTCTTTCTTTCTTTCTTTCTTTCTGTATCTCTCTCCCTCAGAAGCAGCAACACATCTATTTATGAAAAGGCCAGCCTCTTTCACCCAAATTGGGAGAGGGAATTCGATTGAGTCTGGCATTTGCGCATCCTTGTGGTTTCTTAAGACCCCCGCACAAAACGCCATCTCTGTTTTCTCCTCACAGGTTAAGGATGTGGGTGAAGGCTGCGGCCATTTTCAAATTGTCAACGGGCGGTTGAACAGCTTCGGCGACGGCGGCGGAAACAATTTTAAATGCTTGCGTGACTTTTTGTGCGGCCCTCTTGATTGGTGGCAGGAGAAAAAAATAGGGACAGGGGAGAAAAGCTGAGGAGTTGGAGACGCCTGGGAGGGAGGGGAGGGGTAGGGATGGACAGATTAATGGATGGATGGATTAGCAGATGGATGGGTGGATGCGTTGGTGGATGGATGGGTTAGTGGATGGGTGGGTTGGTGGATGGATGGATGGATGGATGGATGGATGGGTGAATGGGTGGATGGATCGATAGATTGGGAGGAAGGATATGTGGATGGAGAGAAGGAGAGGGGGATGGATGAATGGATGGACGGACGGAAAGACAGAAGGAGAAGAACAGGATGGATGGATGGATAGATCAAGGGTGGGATGGGTGGATGAATGGGTGGAAAGAGAGAGTGGGAGAGAGGTACTGGATGGACGGAAGGATTAATGCTGGATGGGTCAATGAATGGATTATGCAATGGATGAATGAACGGATGGATAGATGAATGGATAGATCAGTGGATGGATAAAGGAAGGGATGGGTCGACGGAGAAAGGGAGGGATGAACAGATGAAACAACGGATGGGTGGATAGGTGAATGGATGGATGGATGGATGGATGGACAAATGAATGGTGGATAGATGGATGGATGTATGGAGGATGGATGGATGGGCGGATGAAGGGATGGATGAATGGATGGATGAGTCAATGGATGAATGGATGGAGGGAGAGAGTGAATGGATGGATAAGATGGATGGATATGTGGATCATGGTTGATTGAATGGATGGATTAACGAATGGGTGGATGGATCAATGGATGGAGGGAGGGAGGGAGAAAGGGACGGCTGATTGGATGGATCGAGGTATAGAGAATAGATGGAAAGATGGATGGAGGGATAGATGGGTGAGTGGATGGATGGGTGGATGGATGAATGGATGGATAAATAGATGGATGGGGAAATGGATGGATGGATGGATGAAAGGATGGATAGATGGATTGATGGATGGATGGACGGATATTTGGATATACGCTTAATAACATGAGGTGAGTTTTAATTAGTAATAACCTCATCTAAAAAAAAAAAAAACGTTAAAGATAATGCTCATTAGATATTCTGGTCGTGGATGAAGACAATGCTTTCATGGGGCCTTTCATGCCTAGAGTCAAGGGTCACTCTCAGAAAACTGACCAGAACATCCATAAAACAGTTGTTGTGCAAATACTGTGGATCCGTCAGTCCCAACCGAGCATGTACGGTATCCTCCTCTGAAGAATTTATGCCCCCGGCACTTTGTCTCTTTTTGCCTCAGTCTGTACGACGAACAAAATTAACAGCTCCTCTTCAAACATGGGAAAGACATCACAGCACAATCTGACTCTAATCCACATTCTTAAAAGCCACTGTTTCCCCATCACCTGTTGCAGATGATGGAAAGTCAAATTGATGGCGGACAAAAAAAAAAAGGACACAGGACAAGAGGACATTTTGTATATGATGAAGAGTGGCCTGGGAGGGGGACGGGATGAGGAAGAAAATGTGAATTTGTAGTAGAAATATATATTTGTCACAGCAAGCAATATAATATCCAAAATCAGATCAGAAAAGAATCACTTATTATGACCTTACTTTTATTCCCCCCCCCCCTTCCCCCCCCCCCAATAAATTAAGAGATCTAAATAAAAAAAAAATAATAATAATAAATATGTTAAAAATTAAAAAAAAAAAAAATTTAAAGTAATAGGGCCTACCTATTAACACCCGAATCCTGTTCTGAATAACTGCAAAAGAGTTGGAAAGTTATACTGAATAGAGAGCAAGGGAGGGGGGGGGTTAGATTGATAATTGATAAGCTTTATTATCAAAGCAAGTCATTCTGTGTATGATGGGAAGGAGGGAGGGAGGGGGGTTAAAATCATTTTCCGTTATTGAGAGAGGGACAAGGGGGCAAATATACGCTAAGCTTAACAGAAATGACTGAGAGAGAAAGGCAGACAGACCGATGGAGGAATACAATAGACTAGCAAATAGGAGTGAACGAACGGTAGAGAGATAGCCCGGTTGATTGAAGTTTACAATAGACTAGCAGATAGACAGACTGCTTGAGATGTCTAATAGGCTAGCAGGCAGGACTGAGAAAAAGACAGAGTAGACAGACAGACTGATAGATAGACAGACTGATGTACCGAGCTCCAGAGCTGGCTAGACATTGTCCATGTACTCTGATGGAACGTCCTGATTCCATTTGAGTCTCATTATTTTTTGTGATGAGCTTGGTGCATGAAGGGTTTAGATTTAACTGTCTACATGTCTGCACGTTAGCCAGCCTGTCCGACAGAAATTCCTTTCAGAAATGCAGACAAAGTTTGGTGAGCACTTTCTTTGCCCCACAAGAAATAGACTCTCTGGGAAACTGACCAGGGCAGCTACAAACATGTTTAGAAATACAGTGGGTAATGCCGTTTGCAGTAGTAAACACTGAATTGGCAGTGTTTAAATAGATAGCCCCATTTCTTGGGTATTGGTGGAGCTGATTTCATCTGTAGCAAGCAAAGCAGTGAGCGAGTGAGACGAGAGAACGAGAATACATAGGTTTCTTAGTATTTAAAGAAAAGAGGTGAAAGACATACAGAACAATATGCATTTAGAATAATGTGATACATAGCGGTAGAGAGAAAAAGTGATAGAGGGAGGGAAAGAGAGAGAGAGAGCGAGAGAGAGAGAGAAGGTGGACAATCAGGCAGACAAATGGGAGGTTTAATTTGAGGATGAGAATAAGACAAGTGAAAAAAAAAAACCCAGAAAAGAACAGAAAGAGCAGTGGAACTCTCACAGATTATTTGGATGATTCTGTTGTAATAACATGTATGTATATACTTCACATATCTAAAGAAAAGCAGACTTTTTTTTTGGCAATACAGTGAGTTATACCCGTGCCTATATCAGACAGAGTGCAAATAAACATTACAAATTACGCCGTCTTTCTCTTTTTTAGAACCTGCCTCAAATAGCATTACTGCCTTCCTCCGAATCGTTTCCTCCTTTCTTTCCTCTCTCTTTCTCCACCTTCCCCTTTTCGCTCTCTCTCTCTCTCACTCTCTCTCTCTCTCTCTCTCTCTGGAATCGTTTATCATCTTTCTTTGCCAGTGTCTGCATGCCATGTTAACAGTATGCCTCAGTATTTTCTCCTCCTTCCTTCCTCCTTCTTTTTCTACCTCTCCCCTTCTCTCTCTCTCTCTCTCTCTCCTTTCCTCTGCTTTCTTTCTAAAACCATGTCTGAATTCCATATTTACGAAGTTCCTTTCCGTTCTTCCTTTCTTTCTCTTTCTCTTCCCCCTTCTCTCTCTCCTGCTCTACCCCTCTTCCCTCTCTCCAATGCCATTTTCTGGAATTCCATATTGGCAGCGTCTGAACAGAAATTAAAAGAGATGTGAAGATTCTATCAAGTTGGCGTCTTGCTCCTGGGCAGTTTGTGTCGCACTCAACTCGCCAGTAATACATTTTTTCCTCTGTCTGCCCCACGCCTTCACAACAGGCAGAAATATTTGATGTCTTTGATTTCTAGACCCTTTCTATTCTGATGAAGCCAAAAGGAAAAAAAAAAAAAAAACAGAAAGAAAAAATAGAAAAGAAGACAGAGAGAAACAAAAGATGAAAAAGAAAAGTCCAAAATGAAAGTCAAAATCAAAAAAGAAAATGTGGGCCTGGGGGCGAAAAACAACCAAAAAGAAGACAGCAAAATTACAATGA
Organism: Peronia verruculata; assembly: GCA_038406235.1. Taxonomy (NCBI): domain Eukaryota; kingdom Metazoa; phylum Mollusca; class Gastropoda; order Systellommatophora; family Onchidiidae; genus Peronia; species Peronia verruculata. Next base: position 853,395 of record JBCAUA010000021.1, on the reverse strand, counting down.
AAAGAAAAGAAGGTTCTAAATGAAACAACAACAACAACAACAAACAGAAAAACAAACACCAAAAAAACAGGAGCTTAAAATGGCGTGCCCTGGGGATCCGTTATTTCCTGTAAGGTATTAAAACAAAATAGATGTGACCTTGTCTTTATTTCGAAATTAATTATGTTTTTGTGGTGCATTTTGTTTTTACAAACATTAAATATGAAGTTGTGCTTGACTGAGGAATCTTATCTCAAACTTTCAGATGCAAAATATATGAAAATATTATTATATTCGTCTGACGAGAAGCTCTGCAAAAACGACATGTGCATGATATGGTCAGAATTTTGTCTGTTGTAATATCTGTTTTTCTTAAGCCTTTCAGGCTTAAGAAAGTAGAATTATCTCGGCTGTTAGAAGTTGCCAATTTTTGTTGAGACATTTTGTGGGTAGAAATTTGGAATTTGGAAATTTTGCCCAGGCAGCGGCACTTAGGCCTGCTCTTCTATCGATTTTCAACTGCCAAGGGTTCTTTAACGTGCATAACGTCCACAAATGTGACCTCCGAAATATTTTCGCCCTTATCCGAGAAGGCTGGTCATCGGGCTTCCATACCCATAGGAAGCCAAGGGACCGTTGAGCCACTGAAAAATAGCGGTTTTCAATCCTCGTGTCCATCCATAACAATAATAAAAAATTTAAAAGATTTTTTTTTTTTCGTTAAGTTTACTAAAAGATACTGAGTAAAAATTACAAAATTGTTCTTTGGTGACATGATCTAAATAGGATTGAAAAACATTAGCCAAACTGATAGACCGCCTCCTCAATAAATGCCACTGCAGCGCCAGGTCCTCTAATACTGCCAACATCATGACGTCCACTCAAGGTAGAACAAGAACAACGATTTTTTTTTTAAACTACAGAAAGAGGGATGAATAAGCTTTAATATGATACCAGTCATTGAACATTCCCCCCAAAATTAACCAGCCCCTCATTTCATTGTGTCCCGTATCTATATTTAATTGGTCCAGAATTATCTTGAGCTAGTCTGGGCTCAAATTACTGTAGTCATTTTGTTTTGATTTTCTTTTTCTTGCAGACCTAAAACACCCAGGCAGAGGAAGAGTCACAGGAATTAACAAAGATAAATCTTCAAGTGGCATAGAACAAAAAAGAAACCAAAGCTGTAGATATGTAGTAAAGTTCAGTTCCTTGTGCTTTCCCTCTATATAAAATCTCAAATCTTAGAAACAACAGATATTACAAAGGCGTTTATTTCCTGATCATTACATGCCCATTATTCATCACATGATCAACATCTCAGACAACAAATTCAGTCCAAGATCTTGTATTTGTTCCTCTCACTTTGTGCCTTATTTGCACACTAAGAAAAAGAAAAGGATGGGGAAGAGAAAGCTCACTGGGGACACAAGTCATTTTTTTTTTCAGTGAGAAAAATGACATTTAAGAGCATTGATTTTCATTTTACTCTCAAATTTAGGAAATCTCTACCGCTGAAAACATTAAGAGTCATGATTGCCTGGTTCTCTCATGGTGGTCGTTGAAATCCATTGCTAAAAACAACCTAAAAACAAGCTAGGCATAGATATTTGCTCATACACATCTGTCCATACATTCTCTCATTGAGACGTGATATCCTTTACATTCTGTACATTCTGAACACTATCGAATGGAAATCAACGATCTAGAAGCGAGTTTAAAGCTTGGGATATCCTATCCAAGTGACACATACCCATGCGACATAATAAAATAATAAAAGATTCCTTGCACGCCTTAACAACACCCTGATAGATCTGTTGCATCTTCTGGAACAAATGAACTTACAATGCTTGGCCACAGAACAATATAAAATTCCTTGCGAAAAGATCTTACCTCTGATGACTGGGTATTTTTGTCCATCTATCTATCTGCTATCTCAGATCTTTTCTTTTTTAACTATCCTTCTTTATTCCATTATTTTTCTCCCTTTAATGTTCAGTATTTTCTTTCATGTCATCCAGTCGGTTTGTGTGTCTGGTGCTTCAAAGGAGATCTCATCAAGTGATGATTCGGACCGTGATCTCGAGGCCACAGTCTTCAAGCGATGCAAATTGTCCGCGTTAATAGTCCCGCTGATTACCAATTACACACAAAATGTAATAGCCAATTTATTTTCTTCACAAAAGTAATCAAGAATAAAAATTCCTTTGGGCGAAAAATCGATGCCCGAATTAATCTTTATTATCCTGAATTCCAGTCCGAGCGAGGAGGCCAGAAATTAATCCCGACTTCCTCTTTATTTTGTTTCTCTTTCCTTTCCAAATCTCATCAGCCTCGGCGGAAGCTCGGCGGAAATGCTAATGTCGTTTATCGTCTGCAATCTGCGCGAATGACTTCTGCTCATTAGGGAGATGAAACATAAAGAAAATAGTTTCCTAATCTGGCCCTGGACTAATTTCTGGCGATATTAATGTCATCTTTGATGTTCTCCCATTTAATATACATAGATTGCATTGGCATCATCCTCAGACTTTCCTCAGGTGAGCTCTTTGTCGCGGGCGTTTTATTCTCTTCTATCGTTTACTGGCCTGAGGGGACTCACTGTAGCAGCAAAGAGAGACAGAAGACATCGTTAAGTTGGCAAAAAATGTTCCAGGTGTGACTGCTATTTAACCATATTACACAGTACAGAGCAGCGACATAATAAATGGGCTCTTTTTCTTGTTAACCGCTTCTGAGCCTTTGGGGCGCCTTCTGACGAGTTGTGCGCCAATGTTCTGCAAACACTGCGATTGCGGGCAAGATCTGATCACCTCAAAATCGCAAAATATTTTTTTTTGGTCCGTTCCTGAATGTTGTGGGTCCATCATTCTTTTCTTGTGCCCTCCTCCTTTTTCGCTTCCCATTTGTAGTTCAAACATTTGTAAGAATAACTCAAAGACAGAGGATGAAGGACATTTTTTTTTTTATTTCAAGGAAAGAACTTACAGAGGGTATACTTTATGGGGAGGCAAACCTGTCTGGTGCAACAGAATCTGGCCGAGCAGTTGTTGAAGTCCATACTTTCTCTTACTTTTCGTCAGCAAACAGTTTAACTAGTTCTGCTCAAAGTGACCCCCTGTCCATGGAAATTCACCGTGCCGACTATACGGTACCTGTGAGTGTATTTAAAGATGCATTAAGTTTATGCGTCCTTGTTGTTGTTGTTTTTCAATTAAGAATAGGCATATAAGAGATCACTGTGCATGGAAAGCAGTAGTGTGTGGGGGCGGGGAGGGGGAAAGAGTCGCAAGGGCTCTACGGTTTGGCGCCTGCTCATGGAGAAAACAGGCCGGGATCGACTCGAGGGTCCTACATTCGGGGATGGAAGAACAAGAAGATTTCAGTGACACAATGGTCCACTGGCCTCGTGTGGGTAGGAAAGCCCAACTTCTAGCCTTCTCGGATAAGTGTGAAACCATTTCGGAGGTTCCGTGTGTACGTTACTCACGTTAAAGAACCCTTGGCAGTTCAAAATCAATTAAAGGGTAGGTTGAGTGCCACTGACCGACCAAAATTTCCAACTTCAAAATTTCTGCCCTTAAAAACTCTCAGCAAAAACAGACGATCTCCTTAAAAGCCGAGATAGTCCTACTTTCTAAGGACTGAAAGGCTGAGGATAAAAAGCAGTAGTAGTTAACAAAAAAAAAAAAAAAAAGCTGAGATAGAAATTTCAGCAAACCATACAAAAATACTGCTGGTAACAAAGATATCTGAATTTAAACAGCTGGCAATAAATCATTGATTTTAATATAGAAGAAATGATCATACGTCCTGGCAGTGAAGGGGTTAACAGGCTCTCCGGATAAGATGAACAGACAAAAACAACACTTTCAATGTATATATCTTACAGTCTCACAGAGAGGTCTGGATTTATGTAGATTGAGCAAGATTCGTTGTCTAAGTTTATTTTAGTGACAACAAAGACATGGATGAGTCCGATATATGGCACTTTTCTTACTGTTTCTTTCCGATTATAATCAGTCACGCCATTTGATGTTTTCGTAGTCTTTCAGCCACCCGAAGGAGATTATTGCGGCTAGTGATCAGGTTAGGTGGACACCATCAGCGAGTTCTGTAGATATATGATGGTACAAACATGCCTTATGGATTTACATAAACCACTGCGCTCAGTCACGTCCATCAGCTCTTGAAAGCCAAACTATATCGCTGCTATCTGATTTTGTGTTGTTGGATTCAACTAGACTGACATAATTTTCCAAAACGCCCTATAGTTAACCACATAGAGGTCAGGGAATTAAAGAGACCTTTTGTTTGGCTTAACGAGCGATCCCCAGCCATTCGGAGTTGAAATGCATTAGTACAGCGTGATTTGATTCTGGTCTAAAGAATGTAGAGGCTTTCTTGCTTTGAGAAGTAGGACATCCGTTTTCCTTTATCGCTGAGCACTAAGAAAACGCCTGGACACATAATGGACGTGACAATTCGCTCTGAGTAAATTGTTCGGATATCAGAGGCATCGAACTTTGTGGGACACATCATTAGGACAGCCGAACTTTAAGGACAGTTTTTACAAGAAACGTGATGGGCAAAAAGAGGATTTGGAAGATCAAGAATGACTCTCATTAAAAATCTGAGTCAGTGAACTACAAATGATAAACTCGGTTCCTAAGAACCGCAGAAGATTAAGAGGAATGGAGGACATGGTTGCTAAAATCTGTCACTAACTTGGCACATAAAGAAGACGTCCACGTTTAATGGGAGATCGTTTCGAAGATTATCTGCCCCTTTCAAAAGAGAGACTTGTGTAAGGCGAGATCATTTTGACCAGACTTTTACTTCCCTTTGCCAGGCAAACGATCAGGCACTGTAAAGAGGAAAGTATTCTTATGCTTCTTGTCATTCGAAGGACTGATCGCTAAAAAATTGATAAAATTATAACAATATCAATAAGAAAAAAAAATTCTCTTTACATCAAAATGTTTCTGGAATTTTTCATGGCGTATGTTTCAAGCAAAGGACCCAAAGTGATTTTTTTCCTCTATGCACTACTAGTTCAATCCCTATTTTGTCTGGTAAAGGCAAATAATAGGACTGAGCACAACGATCTCCCATTGTTCAAAGCTCCAGATCCATTGGTGAAAAAGTAACACTAAATCACTGGATTTCAGATCTCTTGTTGGGCCTAAGTGTTCACGTTGAAACTGCACGAAGCCCTTCTTGTGACGACAATCTTTGCTATGTGCTACTTCGCTATAGAACAAGGCAATCATTTGTTTTAAATGCCACTATTTGGAAAAGAAAGATTTCTACAACAAACAGCAGCGGCAACGACAACAACAACAACAACAACAACGGAAACAACAACGATAATAAAAATGACAACATTTAATTTAAGAGATGAAGAGGTTGCGTAGATTGAACAGGATCAGCTAGGGAATTTTTCACCGAAAGTTTTCCATACTTGTCTTTGTGCTTTGATATTTGCCTTCTATCTTATTTTAAAAAAATGTTTTACAATTTTTATTTTAAAAGATACAAATAAACAAACAAACAACAAAAACATGATAATCAAGATCAAGTAGAGTCAACTATAAGAAGAGTCCTGTAATGAGTGCTGGGGTTCGAGATATAATTTCATGTTTTAATAGTGTATTGTTTCGTCTTTGTCTCTTGTGCCGTCAATTCGTGTTTTTGTGCAGCTGGTATTTTAATTTTTATCGCGTAAATAAATCCAAATATTAATTAATTACTGGAATTTCCCTCTATTTTTAGGGAAACTTTTTTTTTATTCGGAGCATTATCAGACGAAACTAATTAAATACTACATTTTCTTTTTCATTTTGTTTCATGTGTAGCTCCCAGAGAGAGATTCCTGTCGAGCAGAAAAAAAAAAAAAAACTGGTCTCGTTTCACATCGGAGGAGAAATAACCTCAACAAAACAACAAAATTTTAAAAAAAACATAATATAAATAAAGATTAAACAAAAAAACTGATTAAAATTTCAGCTAGACAAAAAACAAACAAACAAACAAACAAAAATTAAAAACCAATAGAATCTTTGAAAGCTACTATCGTAAGGAAAACTATATTTTTTTGAGGATTTTCTGGCCGGATTGAGACAAAATTGGACATAACTATCAGATTTCGACTGTCTTTGGATATGGCGATTCAAAATTAAATAAAAATTTTAAAAAATAAAAAAAAATAAAAAATCAAGGTCAATAACAGTAAAACTGTCTGCGCATAATGTTTTTGTTTTGTTTGTTTTGTTTTTCTAGTAAAGTACAATCTTTAACTTTTGCACTCGAATGAAGAAGACTTTGAACAGTGCAATGTTAAGAGAGGAAACAATTTTTTTTTTTTTTTCAGAACAGAAGTATCTTTATCATCACACGACAAAAATTAAGACGTTTCCAGCTTTGGAGGAGATCAGAAAACATAAAAGTTTAAATAAACAAAACGTAGTTCTTTTAGAGCTAACCTTACACAATACGAGTAACAGCAATACAGGTAGGACAAAGCGGATCAGTAGAATGTAAGACATACAACACACTCACTTATGTTTGTTTATTTGTTTGTTTGTTTATTTGTTTGTTTGTTTGTTTGTTTATTTGTTTGTTTGTTTGTTTTGTAATGAGAGACCATTGTGGCCAGCTCCATTGCTTCTGTTTGGCAGACAAAAGCGGCGTTGAGAAAACAGAGCAAAGTCATTCAAAAGATTGCTCATCATGAAATCGATCCAGTTATACTAATATTCTAATATATATATAATATATTATAATAGTATACTAATAAACTAAAAAGATATTCTCTTACACCATATTTAAAATTAAAAAAAAAAAAAAAATATCCACAGTGCATGTTTCAAGGACAGTGCGCAAAAGTGATTCGTTTTGCTTTTCAGACTGCGCATTTGATACCTCTCTTGTCAGGTAAAAGGAAGTAATAGGACTGGGGACGAAGATCTCCTGTTAAAAACTGTAATGTCCGAGGACCTTTTCATTCTGATATAAAAAGTTCGGTGGTTACTCTCCAGAGGAGATCTATATAATAAGAACGATCAGGGGGCGTGGCACTTATCTTATGGTCCAATAAAGTTGGAATCGGCAGGCATTTCAAATTCATATAAATTACAGACGTGAGTAATTGATGTCCAACTGTATTATAGGCTACTCTTTATTTTGATTGAATTTACAGAGTTGTTTTCATTTTTTTTTTTTTTAATGCTGAACTATCATTCATTTTGTCCGCCATCACTTCCGTGTGAGGGACACATGACGCCTTCAAAACACGTTTTCTTTGAGTAATATTCAGTTTAATGAACAAAAATATCAGCATCGAGGTGAGCATGCTGGCCAAAAAATTTAAGTCGCTGGACAATATATGTAAAAAAAAAAAAAAAACTCCCACGGTGGCCGCACCCAGCTGGTATACAATATACCCAGAATGTGTTGCTTCGGTACTGGAAACGGTTTCTCGAAAATTAACCAAATTTTACACAACTGATTCTCAAATCTAAAGCTTAACAAACAAAAAGACTAACTGATGTCTTGACCACGGGAACTGCTTCAGCCATACAACATTGCGACAGCGACAGCCTCCTGTGGTTTGTAAATTTGAATCACTTACTGAGATGACATTGTGAAGATCTGATAATACTTAATTTTGGTTTCCTTGTTGTTGTTTGTTCGCTTACTGGTTTGGTGGAGGGGGAAGGGGCAGATAATCAATGTCACTCCCTAAAAAT
>JBCAUA010000021.1:819291-829618 GCA_038406235.1 Peronia verruculata | reverse complement strand
ATAGTCTATGTGCCCGTTAATTCGTCAAATTCATCACCATAGTCTATGTGCCCGTTAATTCGTCAAATTCATCACCATAGTCTATGTGCCCGTTAATTCGTCAAATTCATCACCATAGTCTATGTGCCCGTTAATTCGTCAAATTCATCACCACAGTATCTCATATAATTAACGACTATCTTTAACGTCTATTTAGTGCAACTGCATATTAAATTGTCTACAGCAGATTACTGTTGCACCCATTTCTTTTCCACATTACATTACACTTTTGATGGAAATGTGTTATATTAATCAGTTTAGCTTTGGCAAGGTATGTCCTAGATTCGTTATGCCCAGATGTTGGTATAGTAAATACTGTGTATGTAAGAAAAATACACCGAATATTTCCTGTCTGGATCTTCAGCTGATTCGCTTTTTTAATCCGGTCCGGGTTTTGCTTTTGCTTGTAATCCATTTCCTGACGGAAAATTTTCACCCTTTTCTTTTCTACTTCATCATCTTCTTCTTCTTCTTCTTTGTGCAGTAATTATTTCTAAACCTGCCTCTGTTTAATTAGATTTATAGCCCCGGCATTTTTTTCCCTTCCATGGCCTGGGGGCCTTTCTCAGGTTTTTTTTTTTTTTTTAAACGTTTTTTTTTTTCTGTTTCAATCTGCATAAACTGTATCTTTTCCGCTTCAAATATCCCCCCCCCCCCTCCACACACACTTTACATTCTACCTCAGTTCTACCTCCTCTCAAGACGCATTTGAATTAACCTTGCTATTATTTTTCTTTTTTTTTTCTGTCTTTTTCTCCTTCTTCCTCTTCTTCTTTCTATCGTCACATTAAGGAATTGTCACTTGAACAAAAAGGCACGCATGTTATAATCCACAAATACACACTCATGCCAGAGGATACACCCACAATAGACATAGTATAGTAACACGGCATTAAACAGTCGGCACACACTATACATGCGGACACATTCACAAATATCATATGTGCAAAACAGCCTCTATACTGTGTTTGCAGATTAATTCCTTATCTTTGCTAATCCCCTTACGACGAAAAAATAAAAAATGGGAAAAGCCAGTGATCCTGATGGTGTATAATATCAGTAATGCACCTACTTCCTGTGTGCAATTTAATATGGACACTTGTGCTATTTAATCCCTCTTACCCACTCGTTTTTTTATCTTTCTGTCTTGCTACCTACCCCCCACCCCAAACCATGACAAAAAAAAAAAAAAAGCATATGATCCTGATGGTACATAATACATCAGTAATGCACCTACTTTCTGTGTGCAATTTAATTTGGGCACTTGTGCTTTTTAATCCTTCTTACCCAATCTTTTTTTTGCTATCCCTTCCTCTCGCTATTCCTTTCTTAAGTCTCTACACCTAGTGTGTTTTGCCACTCGTTTTTCAAACTTTCTCCCACGTCCTATCTTTCCTCCACTCTTTTCTGTCGCCCTTCTTTGCTCCTCTATTTTATTTATCCCTCCGCTTCAGAACTTCTCAATCTCTCTCTCCATCCCTTCCTCTCTCCTCCCTACTATTCATTTCTAGCCTCCTTCCATCTTTCATTCCCTAGGTCGGGTTCCCTCACTGTCTGTTCTCTCTCTCTCTCTCTCTCTCCTTCCGTTTACTTGCAATATATTTTTCTGCTATCCTGTCTTTCTGTCTGTCTTTTTGTCCGCCTGCCTGCCTGTATGTCTGTCTGTTATTCTGTCTGTCTGTATCTGTCTCTCTCTCTCTCTCTCTGTATCTCTCTCCTCCTGTCTCCACAGTTTTTCTCTTTCTGTTCCTTCCTCACTCTTTTTTTTTTTTTTTTAAATCCTCTTTTCCTCCACCTTCTCCTCTGCGCTGCAAGCCTAATATTCTCCTCTCCTTTACGTACCCTGTCACCCAGTTATCAAGCCGGCACTTTTCATGCATGTTAATCTCCCTTTTAATATCGCACTTTAATTTGATCCCGCGGGCCCTAGTGTTCAGGGGGCTGATTTTTGCATAAGCTGTTTAATTACTTTGGCAGCTCGGCACGAGTAAACAGACGAGAAGGGGGAAAAGCTCAAGCCACGAGCGGTCGGCCGAGGCTTGCATATTAAACACGCTTAAGATAATAATATTTATTGAACTTGGGGGCAAAATTAGACCCGAGTGCCAAAACAAATATTGACGTTTTGAAAATGTAAAGTTTGGACAGTCTTGGTGTAGATCCTTGTGATTGGATTCATCAGTATGGTCGTTTTTTAACCTCTGAGGTTGCCCGGTTCAGGTAATCCAATCTTTTTGCTTATTTTTGTTGTCAGTTTCCTTCTTCAATATCGTGTAATAAAGTTTCAGCTCCGTAATAAGTAAACAGATTGGGCGGAAGAGAGAAAGATACGAAAAGAAAGAGAATAACGAGGAAAGAAAAGAAAAAAAAAAGGAGAAAAGTAAGGGAGGAAAAAAAAAAAAGAAAGAAAGAAAGAAGGAAAGTCAAAGATGGCCAGAAGACAGCTGGAAGCATCTCGGGATCTCCAAGCCAATGTATTACGTGGAGGGATAAATCCCCTCGCGGCATTAAAGAGAAAGGAGGAAGGGCATGATTAATCGAGGTTAAAGCCAAAGGATTTACATTTCAAATCATTTAAGTCTCGGCCAGGCCGCAAACCTTTGATTTGAATGTTTTGTTATTATCGTTCCCATCATTAAAATGATTACATGTGGCAAGGTGTGTTTAAAATCCCGTCAGAAAAGGTTTCTTCTCTGAGGCACCTTGATGCGGTGGCACATCTCTTCTCTTTCTCTCTTCCTGTCTGCCTTTCTTTCTTTCTTTCTTTCTTTCTTTCTTTCTTTCTTTCTTTCTTTCTTTCTTTCTTTCTTCTTTCTTTCTTTCTCTGTCTTTCTTTCTTTTTGTTTCCCTTTTCGTTTTCCTCTCTTTCCTTCATCTTTCATAATTTCTTTGTCTCCATTTTCTCCGGGTCATCTTTTTCTTTCTGTCTTTCTTTCTTTCTTACTTTCTTTCTTTCTTTCTTTCTTTATGTCTTTCTTTCTTTCTTTCTGTCTTTCTTTCTTTCTTTCTTTCTTTCTCCTCCATCCTTCCAATCCTCACCTGTTTCCACAATTTTGTTTTGTTGTTGTTGTGTGTGTTTTTTTTTTTTTCTTTCTTTCTAGAGCTTTAAATTACACCCCGCCTCGAAATATTTGAAGCCACCTGAACCTCTCAAAATGAAACTGCAGCGGGAGAATTAAGTTTGGAGCAACAAAACGAATTCGTTAATTATGTTTACAAATGAGAGGGGCTGCGATAATGATCATAGGTGTGATAATGACACCCGGGAAAAGAGGATGATCCCCAGCTAATCACGGGGGATTTGGCAAAGGTCGGCGGGATAATGATTATGAAAAGAAAAGAGGTATTCAGGTAAAGGGCGGAGAGAGACCCGGGAGATGAGGAGGAATCTGCTAGCCCTGTCTGACCAGAGCTGGCGAAATGAATATTGGCTGGCCAGGAAGAGGACTAGGCGCCAGGGTGTGAGCTTCAAATACGGTTAGGCTAGAGCTAGGGCTGGGGGTAGGGGTAGAGCTAGGTTTAAGAATAGGGCTAGGTTTAGTTCTGGGGTTAGGGTCAGGGCAAGGGCTAAGGCCCTATCTATCTATCTATCTATCTATCTATCTATCTTTCTATGTTAGATTCTTTGTCTGTCTATCTCGTTATCTGTGTTTCTATTTATCTATTCTCTCTCTCAAATACACACCAAAAAACACGGCCACTCTCTATCTCTCTTTCTCTCTCCTTTCCATAGTTTGTTCCTCCCGAGTACGACTACAGATCAGGCTTCATCAACTCAGTAAGACTTCAGCATTACTATAATAAGAGCTCAATAATTATTCTATTGTCTTTCCCGGAACTGTGTGATACATCCCCCACCCTCCCACCCCCCCTTCCCGCGCCGGCGGCCTCTAGGTTATGTAGGCGTTCGTGATCTGATCTGAAAATTGAAAAGAAAGAATGCCAATTCTAGTTTCTAACTTTTGTGTCATAATTTGATTTCACTAAGGGATTCTTTTTTGATGATCCGTCACATCGAAAGATTAGGTTCACATTGTGTTTAAAGATATCTGCTATCTACGTACACAACCGTGATTTGAAATGTAATTTCAATGTCTATCTCACGAAAGTACGTCTTAACCCCTTCACTGCTAGGATTACTGATTCCCCCCCCCCCCCCCCATACACACACTTTTTTTCTCTTGTGGGATAAACCAAGTGACCACTTTCGGTTTCTGATGCCCAAATTCACCTGATGAAACGTTTGTTTGGTTTTTTTCCCCCACTGACATTTTAGTGACCGGATCTAAGTGTTTTGAAAATATGTCTTCACATTCCTCTGATTGAAAACCTGACGGTTAAAAGGTTAATAACTTGCAACATCCGTATCATAATCTTTTCTCTCTGGTGCATTCCTTGATGAACTGTCAACTGGAATCGAAGCTGAGCGACGTGAGAAATCAAAGGACAATAAAAAAAAAAAAAGGAGGAAATAAATAGATGATTGTTTCTTCATTAGAGTGGGGCAGAGTTGCTTATCATGTATCAAAGTGTGTGTATAGAGGGGGGGAGGGTTGAATCCTGGGGCCGGTATGCAACAGCTGTTGTGGGGTGGGGGAGGGGGAGGTGGGGGAGGGGCAAACAAAAATGAGAAGCGATAGGGTGAAATCAGGCGCTCGTCAAACTGAGCTGACCGGAGAAATCACATGTTTTTCAACAGTGAATGATTTTTTTTTTTTTTTAAGCATTTTTTGTTTTTCTTTACCAAACCCTTCTATATCAATCTAATAATGTGTTCCAGAGTTAAACTCTGCTGAAATAGATTGAATGAAAGGACAAAAATTGTAATTTAGTGGCATGGCCTGAGAAGGTTTAAGAAGGATTTACTAGAGTGATCGGCCATTTTTTCAGTCAATACAGCTGCAGCTACAGGTCACCCCCATCATCTTTTATTTGCAATACCTTGACTTCTACTTAAGGTAGAACAACAATTCTTTCACACACTGAAAGGAACATGAAAATAATCTCTTCGATGATACCAATAACTCCGTATGCTCAAAAGTTGACGAGAGCCTGATTTCATCGTGTCGCGTCTCAAATGGATCCAGACCAAAACAAGGTGTAATGGAGACTGAGGAATGATGCGGAAGGAAGGGGTGAGGGGAGGGGCTCACTTATCGGATTTAACCCTACATTCAAAGTAATTCAGGTTGGGATTTTACAGCATATTATAATTATCAGCACGATCACGGACACACTGCCCCTAGCCCGGTAGTGTTCGTTTATGAGATAATTTAATCCTAGAAAAGTCATGTCAGCTGGTCAATCTCTTCACAAATTCGTAGGACACAGATCGCATAAATTATTTAGCGCCGTTTGTTTGGGACAACTGGTCCAGCTAGAACCTAGAGTCTATCTGGGCCTATTGATGCGCCTCTTTCTCTCTGTCCGTGCGTAAGAGAGTTATTTTATCCAGTTAGTTATGTTTGTGTCGGGAGGGGAGGCTACCCCAACCCCTTCCCCTCCCCTATGGTTCCTCACTGGAATACTAGGCCCAGATAGAGACTCCAAAATTATTGTTAGTTAGGAGTAGCTTTCCTGTTGTGCAGCAGGCCATTCGTCGTCTATTATTGCCAGTAGGTCTCAATCCTTATTGAATAAATGCACGAATAAGAATAGTCTTGTTGTAGAAACAATTTTATTTCAATTATTTTGTATAATACTTTCAGGATTAACTCATTCTTCCTGCGTCGCATGTGATACACCCATTCTTATATTTCTTTTAGGTGAATGTGAAAGATGTTGGGGGGAGGGGGGGGGGGGGTTGTGTTGGGGTTTAACGACACATCAGCACGTAACGGCTATATTGTGTCAAATACGGTAAGGTACCTTTACACATCAAGAAGAAGAGAGGAAAGAAAGCGGGACGGAAGACAGGAACAAAGAGAGCGAGAGAGAAGAGATATTCCCCTGGAATGTCGAGGATGTCACTCCATGAGAAACACCTCACCGATGACGGAATTACACCGCCTGCAGGTGGAAGCAGAGAACCTACTTATAAACCCCGGGTCCCCCGTGGGGAGGGGGGGGGGAGACGAAAGAAATAAATATTGAATTATCATAGAATTAGAGCAACCGCTCCATTGTGATCTCAAAGAAGGCTGGGGATGACGTAAGAGGAAAATAAAACAATACAAGAAAAAAAAATCATATCACTTATATTTGCAATGGCCGCAGGTCATCATACTGGATTTCTATTTCTAATATTGGGTTATTCTATATCTTGAATAGTCTATCCATATTTTTCAACTGATTTGGGCGGTACTTTCACTCACGCTTTTTACAATTTTGATAAACCATTTGGATCAAGAAACAGATGGAGAGTCAGTCAGTCTCTCGCAATTTGCTGACGACTCAGCCCTGTCTGTAACAGAGGGAGACATACAGAGCGCCCAAATTACAATGCAAAGAAATTTAGACAGAATAAAAAGATGATGAAAAAAATGGGGGCTAAGAATAAACACATGAAAAACTACAGCGATGATTTTTAGAGCCCAGAGAATCGAAAAAGCAAACAGGCCAGATTAACGATAGAAGGTGAACCGATAGAATAGTCAGCAGAGCTAAATCTTTAGGCTTAACGTTAGACCAAAACCTGTGCTGGAAAGCACAAATTAATAGACGAACTGAAACAGTCAATAACACCAAGACTGAACATGCTAAAATACATAAACGAAAGAGGATGGGGAGTACACCAGAAATGCCTACTCATGGCCTACAAGGCATTTATACAAGGAAACTAGACTACGGTGCAATAGTGTACGGAGGGGCAGCGAGAACAAACAAAGAAAAGTTCGACAAAGTTCAAAACGAAGCCCTACGTACAATAACGAGAGCAACAAAGAATAGCAATACACACGCACTGGAAGTGGTAACGCGAATAGCCCCCTTGGAACTTAGAATAAAACAGTTAGCATTAAACTACGGTCCCAAGGCATATTTAGACAAAGACCACCCAGTATATGAAGCAAGTCACTTTCGGACAAGTAAATGTCTCCCATACCATGATCCAGTAATCAGAAGCTGTAAAAAGGAACTAGAGAAAATGATGAAGAAAGATCTAAATAGTATGAAAGGAATACATAAGACAAAGATCCCACCATGGGAACTGCAACCAATAGAAATAGATGTCAGCATTGCATTGAATGTTAGTATGAAAGAAACAATAGCAATAAAAACGGCTGCATTAGAGAAAATTGAAGAAAGCAAGAACCAATCAACTGTATGCTTTGCAGGCAGTTCAGAAACGAAGGAATTAAAGATAGAAATAGGGGAGTACTTCTCAAAATCAAAAACAGCAATAGAAAAAAGACTACGTGATAAAGTGTCTATATACAGCAGAAATAACAGCAATCAAAAACAGCCATTGAGACTTTTAGACAAACAAAACATAGAAATCTAACGATATTAACAGATTCTATGGCCAGACAGCAGGAAAAAAAAAAAACATTAAGGGAAGACATAAAAGAAGAAATACTAGAAGCTAATACAGAACTAAGGAAACAAAACAGAAGAGTAAAAGTAGTATGGGTATCAGCACACGTAGGAATAGACGGTAATGAGATCGCGGATAGGCTAGCCAAAAACGGTACCCAAAAGGACAACTTAGATATAAATGTGGGCCTCAGTAAAGGAGAGTTAAAAAGTATGATAAGAGAAAAGATTCAAAAAGATTGGAAAGATCAATGGGAAATGAACCATAAAAACGACTATACACTGCAGTATTACGCAGAAGCGAGACTAAAACCACAAATACGGAGCAAAATTAATAACCCGATAACACAGAAGATAGTAAGAGGAAGAACTGGAGCTCCAAAACTACCAACAAATAAAATTAAATGTAATACGTGCGGAAAACCTAATACAATGGTCCACATAATGCTAGAAAGTCCCAACTGTAGGGCTGAAAGTGAAACCTACTAAAGCTAATGACGAACAGGGGAGAAGGCCACATCCTGCATAACATCTTTAAACCAAAAGCGGCCGAGAAGCATAAACAGATACTAAAGAAAACGCTGGCAAAGGTGCCAACATAGACAGAGAAAAAAACAGAAATGAAAACCCTCGCCAAATAGGATGAAGCAACATTGGGGACGCTAGATCGCAGATAGACCGACTAATTAAACAGGGGCGAAATAGAAAAACCAAAACGAGAATTAAGGGGAGGGGACGAAGAAGAAAAAAATAACTTGGAAATGGATATAACGAGAGAGAGGGATAGAGAAGGTGGTAGATTAGGAGGAAATCCATGCCGGCAGTGAAATACCAACAACAAGGACAAACAAATAGTGGGTGGTGGGAGGGAGGAGGGAGTAGAAAAGAAAAGAACACCTAAAGAACTCGATGAATTTCCAGGGGTCTCCGGATGGACAATCGTATATGAAACTGGGAAACTGAAAATGAAGAACTTCGACACACACACAAAAAAAAAAAAGATTTCAGGATCTGACTCAGACTCCTTTACTCCAGGGAGACAAATAATTTTTTGACAGCTGACTTTTGTATGAGAATTTACCGCCCAATTTCTCGCCTTCGGAGCGATTACCATATTTAAATGTTCTGCTGTCCGCCTTAGAATTGTGACGACACCCTGCCCTCTCTATCAAAATGGCGCAAACGTGTTTGTGTTCTCGTGTATTCTGTTAAAGAAAGACATGCTGTGAGGACACATGGGAAGAGAGGAGGGGTGGGGGGGGGGCGTGGCCTTGTTAGGTGTCTGCTGCTTGGTGAATGAAGGACTCAGTCCTGAACGTCGCGGGTTTGACTTTCGGATCCTACCATAGGAGATTTGAAGGATTCGAAAATTACAACCGCCATTTTTTTAAATTTATTTTTTGTTCCCAGTGACTCAACGATCCAGGGAAGCCTGAAGACTAACCTTATGGGAAAGGCATGAATAAATTTCGGAGGTCCCGTATGTGCGTTACATATCTTAAAGAATCCTTGGCAGTTAAAAAATCGGATGGAGAGTAAGAGGAGGCGTTGCTCGTTCGGGCAAAATTTCCAAGTTCCTGAACAAAAATTCTTCTGAAGAAAAACTGAGCAGGCACTTGTGGGGGATTGAAAAGCTACGTACATGATAATAACAATAATAATACTAACGATTAATAATTTAATACTAACTATTAAATTCCAAACTAATAAAATCATCTGAGAGAGTAACAATCTTACATATTCATTTGATCTGAGCATTGTAAATCAGCAGTTACAAAGATCTGACTGCTCTAAAAATGTACTTTTTTAGTTCTTTTTAAACAAAATTTGCAAAGCCTCTCCTATACAATAAACAAAACATTTAATTAACATGTCCTTTCGTCTATAGCATTACCCTATTTACATTTTATGTTTTCATTACTGCCCCGACGAAGAGCCAAGCGGGCTCAAAAATTTGGCTAGCGACATTAGTTACTTTTATTGACTCATTCAAATTTCTTCATATTGTTTTTCCTCTTCATTGATGTATTTGATTAGTTGTCGATGGACAGTCACCTTAATTTTAAGATTTTTTGGGTAAAATAATAGATATCTAATACTAACGAAAATGATAAAATGTTAACAGTGACAGATTCTGAAGTGCATTACAGCATATCTAATATAATGACATTAAAACATGTGGATGATTTTATTTATTTAAATATTCATTCAACACTAAAACTCAGGAGTCGGAGGGTCAAAAAGTCCCCGGACAGACTTGATCAGTAACTATATAGTGCTGGGACACCAACGTCTTTCCGCCCTCTCCTTCCTCTCCGCTCTAACCGATGGATTTGTCAGCGAGTGCTAGTGTTCTTTGACAAAATGCCGTTTCCCCGGATCGGACCGATATTTAGACTAGAGAAAATCGACATCCATAGAGTTAATAAACGATTCTAAGAATCGCTATAAATTACTTTTTGAACTATTTTTTCTTGGGCTTGAATACAAATTTCCCATATGAAAAGTCAAAGCTATTTTAATGTGCACAGTTGAAGCCAAGTACAGTAGATCTATCTAAAATGGGTCCAAATCTAGGCGTCCCTATAAACAGGCCAGGTAGCCGGATAAATTTGAAGCTGACAACAAATCATGGCTCTAGAATTAAACTGATTTAACTGCAACAACTTTATAACACAGTTGGGACACTTTCATTCTGAGACGACCAAACTTCGGTGAGCGAAACTCAGATCGTGCAGCTCTTGTTGAACTCTGCATGCATGGTGCTCACAGATTTGGCGGCTTTTTCTTAATTTGGCTATTGTTATAAATGTCT
>JBCAUA010000021.1:765484-776889 GCA_038406235.1 Peronia verruculata | reverse complement strand
CCAGCGAGCCACTATGCCCCCCCCCCTCCCCCTCCCTCTTGGTGTTTAATGTCGTAGGCCTCCCTAGTTAAGCCTCTGTCTCTCTCGCACGTCTCGTTGGCATTCTGTGTCCGATGAATTTTATTTCAGTCCTCCGGTCCCCTCATCACACAATAATGAAAATGATAATGTCCTCTCCCCCCACCATTCCTGTCCCTTCACCCCCTCCCCCCTCTCTCTCTCTTGTCCTCCTTCCGCGCTCCATCACAGTCGAGTCAAATCCCCATGCCTTTGCCTCTCTCATATCGCGATGGGATTTTCGGGGGGCGAAAGTGGCTCATCCGGGCATCGTTCCAAGGCCGGCTCAGAGCCACTTTCACCCCGGATCAGGGCTGGTTCTCCTTATGTTTGTCTAAGGCCTTTACAGGTCGCAAACCACCAGGCGGGGTTTGACAAAGCTCCAAACCTGACAATGCTTGCGCTACACTGATCACCTAAATTGGCAAGAGGCAACTGCTCCCACCCCTCGGTTGCCTCACCCCTCCCCCCTCCCCAACCCCGTCCCCACCTCTTCCTTTTCCTCTCGCTGGGTCTCCTCGCCTGTATTACATAGAACACAAGAAAAATGGCGTTATCAGGAATCATAATGAGATAGTAAAGGAATGAAGACTTCGGGGTGGAAGAGGCGAGTTTTGGGGGGTCTTCAAACTTGTGAAACGACGGTAAGACGAGACCAGTATAGAGTGAAAAGGGGGTGGAGAGGGATAGTTTTAAGGTGAAAGATAAATATATAACGATCTAGTCAGGAAGTCTTGTATCTCCGCCCCGCCTTTCTCTCTCTCCCCCCCCCCTCCCCATACGTACATACATAGTGGAATGAAATCGAAGCTTAGCGGCATTAGGAGCCAAAAAAAAAGGGGCGGGGCGGTGAAGATTGGGGAGTGTTGGGGAAGAGATTTAGAGACTAAACGGGGGGGGGGGGAGTCCAGTGGGTATCTAGAGGTAACAGGTTGGCTATGATTAGATAGCTGGTTTGTAATGGGGAGGATAGAGACCAGAGACAGAGATTTAAGGAAAGGTGGCACACTCGTATTTGTGCAAGGTATAACGTTCGGAAATCACAAATTATCAGGTCTCCAGGTGAGACAGAGGCAGGACTCAAGAGCATGGTGGGCGGAAGGTAGGGAAAAACAAAAAAATAGAACAATCCGGAGAGAGCATGTTTGGAATAAATGGAAATCATTCACTCATTCATCCATCGTGTCATTCATCCATTGATCAGTTCATTCATCTCTTGATCCATCCATCCATCCATCCATCCATCCATCCATCCGTCTATCCCTCCATCCATCCATCCGTCTGTCCGCCCGCCCGTCCATCCATCCATCCATCCATCCATCCATCCATCCATCCATCCATCCATTCCATCCATCCGTCAATTTGCTCGTTTCACTTAGCTACATCCACCCATCAGTTAATTCACCTGTGATCAGCAAGTTGTCAAGTGTACGTAGTCTTTACTAGCCACAACCATCATCTGATTCTGTAAAGATCAGAATACGTATTACTATCAGTTCTGTTCGAAATCTGTGCATATGACTCTTATAAAGAGGTTCAAGATTTTTTTTTTTTTTTGTATCACACCTACTATTGACAAAGCAATATACGCTATTTTCTTTATCAACTAGTAGACAAATCAAAATTTGTAGTCATCTAGTTATTAACATAACAGCTTGTGGGCTTACAAGTTATTAGTCATATTTATGCATTTTTTTTTTTGTTTTGTTTTGTTTTGTTTTGTTTTGTTTTTTGCAAGCCAGTGATTCAATAACTAAAGTCGTTGTAAGCGGTGAGACATAATTATTATGGATAAGCTGCTTTAATAATCAGCTAGGTCTGGTTTACTCGCCGCGAGACAATGATCCTTACGGTCCTTAGACATCTCAACAGAGTATGTCGTAGATCGATGAAAAGTCGTTCTTGTCGTTTAAAATATATTATAATTTCCATCATATTCAAGGAACTCAAATGTCAGTTCGTAAGATATTGTTTTGTTGTAAGATGCTTTGGAGTGTTCGATTATTTTTGGATTCGTTTCTTACGTGAAAAAATTCGAATATAGTTGTTGTAAGATGCATTGGAGTGTTAGATTATTTTGGATTTGTTTCTAACATTAGTAAATACGAATACTGAGCTAGGGAACGAGGTGAATTCGAGGAATGTGGACCTTCAAGAAGAGGAAAAGGAAGAAGAAAGAAATGTGCATGGGGTTGTACTAGTAGTTGTTTTCCTCAAGCCTTGCAATCGTTACAAAGTAGGATTAGATCGACTTTTTAGAAGCTGCCACTTTTTACCGAGAAACTTTGTGGATAGAAATTTGGAATTTGGAAATTTTGCCCGGGCAGCGGCACTCAGCCTACTCTTCTATCGATTTTGAACTTCCAAGGGATCTTTAACGTGCGTAACGTGCACACGGGACCTCCGAAATATGTTCGCCCTTATCCAAGAGGGCTAAACGTCGGGCTTCCCTACCCACATGAAGCCAAGGGATCGTTGAGTCGCAGAAAATAGTAGTACATTTACATACTTGTACTAATACATCGTGGACGTTCCAGGAGTGACATCTCTTCTCCCTCTCTCTCTCTCTCTCTTTGCCTCTGTCTTCTGTCCCACTCTCTCTCTCTCTCTCTTTGCTTCTTGACGTGTTAACGTTACGGTACATTACCGTGTTTGGCACAGTATAGCCGTGATCGTGCTGATGTTTAACACCAACACAAACAAACAAACAGACATGTATAAATTACTAACGGTGATGGTGGTGGCGATGATGGTGATGGTGGTTATTTTGTTATTTTGTTGCTCTGAGGAAGAACCAATTTGGTTTGAAAATTTGGCATTCACTTTTAACATCAAGATTAGGTTGTTTATATAATCTTTTTATTTGTTTTTTATTGACTTGTTTGATTTGCCGGTTGGACAGTCTATAAAATTATAAAATGTTGATGGTGGTGATGATGGCGGTGATAACGGTATAATCGGTATTGGCGGTATTCGAAGTAGACGAAGCAGAGGACAATAAAGAACACTTGAATCTCATTGGTTAATTTGCTAAAAATAGATGTGTTGGGGAAATGCTGCATGGCGAGTTCTCGAATGTTCGGTTTCTTTCTTTTAGTTTTAGGGGGACAGTCTAGTCCACCCGTGGCCCTAATGGTCACTTTGTGATTTGGAAAAACGCCGAGGGTGTGGGGGGAGGGGGGGGCATACAGTTCCTTAAGTTGCCGTTCACATTAGCGGATCCACGTTACCAGACCTGACATAATGAGTTGTGTGTTTATGTAGCCGACCTGCCTGGAAATGGAACAAAGGCGAACAATCATAGCCTGACCAGCCAGCAGAAATGGCCGACTGTGTCCCCGTATATCCGCGGCTTTTCCTTTGACAGGCACACACCTTATTAATGAGACATTGGGACATAGTTCAGATATCGATGTTCTTCTTCTTTTCCTGCTCATTAACTGTAATTTGATATTGGTTTAATTAGGCCTGACAAGAATGAACTCTCAAATTAGATTTTCTTTTTTTTTTCAGTACATAAACATTCCCTAGTTAGTTTAAGCATTATTCGTTAAAAATTTGGATTGAGATGGTTTCTTTAGAGGACTGAAAGGTTGTGTTGTATCACGATACGACCGCGGTCATTAGTTTGTTATCACAGTGAGCATTCTGATCTCTTTGTTCCGAAGGGGCATTCACTTCTCTGCACACTTTGTGTAACTTGGGACCAGAGCACAGCCAGATTGACCAGACAGAATAATGTCCATTGTTGTGTGTTGTTATTCTGGTTCTTGTTGTCACCATTCAATCAGCCAGCCTCTTTTTTGTCCTCATCTGAATCACTCGATGGCCAAACTATTGTTTTGGGTGATTAGAAACAGCACCCACTGCCCCTGCATATCTAGTTCTTTTCATCTTTTTCTATCGATAACTGCGAAGCGAAATAATGCATTCATTAAACCAGCCGTGTCCAGAAACGTCCTGGGGGATGTCCATTGAGATGAGCCGATATCTTGTCTGTAGTCGTCGGCGCTTTGGACATTGTAGGGCTATTGTGACCAGCCATTACACGTGTACTTGGGTGTCGCTGTCCACGTAACCCGCGACCTCTGTTATTGTCCCATGCCCTCTAGACTTGGCAGATTTGTCCATGTGTCAACTACCCGTATGTGTGATGGTATGTATGTTGGCGATGGCTAACGAGAAAGGACCCCTCGTTTCCGCCTCGGGCAGATACAAGTTACAAATGAATGACATGGCGTTCGCTCCAGATAAATCGACCATGCGCACTCTGGCCACAGGTCTATAATCTCATACAGTAGATGTTCAATCTGAACTGTTTCTATGTACCGTTTGATTTGATTTAATTTTGGTGTCTAACAAAACGTCTTCGACCTTGTCTTCAACACACGTGGCATTTGTAAAATTCCTTATCATGTAGTGCTCACGTTCAACTTTTTCCCCCCCTAGTTTCATGGATTTTGTGGTTTCATGTATCAGGTATGTGTGTGTGTGTGTGTGTGTGTGTGTGGGGGGGGTGATAACGAAAGAGATTTATAGTTTAGCTAATTCTGCCCGTCATTTCTTGTTTTATGGCTTATATTTGGCGTGAAATGTAACTCACATTAATATAATATCTCTATATTTTTGCAGTCTGGTAATGGGTAACGCTTTGCTTGGTCATAAATTGCATTTAATGATGGAGCTCAATCTTTGCAGGGGGTCAGCATTCATTCAACCTGCTGGGTTTGTGAAGTATTTACGATTCAAAAACATGCAATATGAATTAATTTTGACTCAGTTTTCAAAGTTAAATTAATTACATTGGATTCGAAGGTATCAGGTAATGCCGTAAGGGTTCTTCAAGATACACACACATACACACACACGCACGCGCGCATACACGCACTCACGCACACACACACACACTCACACACACAACTAACTAACTAACGATATGCAACGTGGTGTGGAAAACCTTCATATTCCACATTTCTTGTTTGTTTTGTTGTGTAATATTGAAAGAATGGACAGCGAAACAATTTAAAGAATATATATATTTTGTGAAGATTGCATGTCATGTGTTGCTTCACAATCTATCAGTCTGTTCATGGAGATAGCATTGTTGTATCAGTCAATTCCTCTCTCTCTCTCTCTCTCTCTCTCACTCTTTTGTTTCCGAGAAATGTGCCAGTTTTATTTACTGAAGATGATATGATATAAAACATAAGATAAGGAGCTGATAAGAAGCATATTTAGTTTTTTACCATTTCTTTCTCTTCCATAGTCACACTGATACTGAGGTGGAGATTTTGTTGTTGTTGTTGTTTTTCATGGTAGCAAAGGCATTATTATTATTATTATTATTTTCCTTTTAGCTAGCATTTCCTGCTCTATCTAAGGAGCTTTAGCCCCGGGCTCATTTTGCTTGTCTCATTTAGCCTGGCTCATTTTACCTGTTTCATGTAGCCTTAGCTTAGTTTATTTTGCTTGTTTCATTTAGTCAAGGCTGATTTTGCTTGTTTCATTTAGTCAGGGCTGATTTTGCTTGTTTCATCTAGTCAGGGCTCATTTGGCTGTTTCATTTAGCCTCTGGGTTCATTTCGCTTGTTTCATGTAGCCTGGGCTCATTTGGCATGTTTCAATCATAAAATTCATTTTTTTTTTTTTGGACTGCCCAATTACTGGAGCGTATCCACCACTGCCCTCCTTTGTTATAAGACTGTGTACTTTTCATTTGCTAGCTACTGGTGTCTGAGGCTAGAAGGCCACTTATTGTCCAGCCACTGTGTTTAGGGCATTAGTGCGGGTGGACGGGTTTCATTTTAGTCACCACCTCAATGAATCAGCAACAGCAAAGGGCTCCCAAAACAAGGTCCAATGCTGCGGCGGAGGAGAAATTAACAATGCCTTCTGGATCCATTTTTGGTTCCATCTGATGGTTAAATTGTTAAATGGTTGGCTAGCTGGCTGACTGTTTAGTATCGTGATGTTGTGTATATAAGTTGGGATGGTATGATGGCGCCGGATGGGGTAGGCTAGGACAAGCCTGGCTGGTAGTGGTAGTGGGTAAATGGTCGCCGTGTAACCAAGTCAGGATCAAGCGAAAAACCTCGTGAGGAGGGCTATAATAAATGATCTTTAGAGGATGAGGAATGGAAGGTACGGGCTTTTCAATCAGGGCAGCCGAGCGTGACGAAGGCTATTGTCTTGGACAGGGCGGGCGGTGAATGTAAAACCTTCCTGCAAAGATGGCTAGCCAGGGGGATCGGTCAAGCTCCGGCCTTTTGTTTGAGCGGGCCGAAACACCCCACCTTGACAAGCCGACCCTTTTAGTGGGCTAGCAAATTACCTGTTGATTGCTGATTGGCTGCTGCGAATGTTGTCCAGTCCTAGTTGTCTGTCCTGCGTCCCCCGTTCCCTCAAACTCTTACTGCCCCCCCCCCCCCCCCAACCCCCCCTGCAACCCCCCTTTCCCCTTATCACCCATCATTCAACCCAACCTTCACGAACCTCTCCCCCACCCCAGCCTCCCCCCCTCCTTATCTCTCAAAGGCGATAAACAAACATACTAAATTGCACAAATTAACCTGCTAGAGATGGTGCAATAAATCTGCATTTATTTTACAATCTGAGTGACAGAGACAAGTGGATGCTTCACGGCGCCTCTGACTGGTCTAAAGGACATAATATCTAGTCGACAGCAAACTGACATAAAAAATGGTGGAAAAATTGAATATAAAAAATGTACTTTAAAATCAGTATCATTCTGCCAGAGAAATACATTGTATCATAGTTGTTTTTTTTTTTAATTCTGAAAAAAAAAAAAAAGAAAAACCCCTCCGGACCATTATTATTTTCTTCATAATCTTCCGTAGATCTTGCCATTAAGAGAACGGGTCGAGTGGATAGAGGTTTGTCTCTCGATGAAAGAATCGTGGTTTGAATCCTACCCATGGGATGGGAAAGGCTCGGATCTGGATTTCCAGTAGCTAAAGGATATCTTCTCTTGGGAAGCTCGACATCTAGTCTTCAGGATAAGGACAAGAATATTCGAAGGTTTATATTTTCATTACTCATTTCAAAGACGCCTTGGCATTCTGTATTCGATTAAACCATTACGTTCTCGTTAGATCTATACTTAATATATTTTACTTAATTTGTATATTCATTCATAACTTCTTGTGAAAGGTGTATAATACTTTACCACAACCGTTAATGCATTGCCTAGAATACCATAAGCACATAAATATAGCTGAACTGTTCTGTGTTGACCGAATAATTGTCATTTATTTATAGACGCTGAGAGATTTATATCATTGTTAAGTGTTTACTAATTAGAAAAATACTAGAATATGCTGAATTGTGTTGTCAACAGATAACTTGGTCCGCTTCTGGCTAACAAAGCTCAAGTCACTTTGATTCTTTGTGATATGACATGCAGCTTTTCAAGGTCCGATATTCACACAGTTCCAAGGGTAGTAGATATAAACAACATTTTTTTCCCGTTCAAGATTATTTAAACAATTCTCTTCAATATATGGCTTTAGTTTTAAGTTCATGCTTCAAAACAAACAAACAAACAAACAAAAAAGTATTGACACGTTCTCTGTCTCTCTCTCTCTCTCTCTCTGTATCTCTCTTTTTCAGACTCTCTCTTTCTCTCTATAAAATTATATAATATATTTTACGTGTGCGTAATATATATCTAATGTGTGAATGTGTGTATGTGTGTGCGTGTGTGTGTGTATTATTTAAGTACACGAATTATTGACTAAAGCATAAGGTAATATTCGCTTTAAAGGCAGCTCTTTTCTCAATCATCTTCCCCTATATATTCAGCTAATCCGTGTTCGTGTTAATGGCACGTGTGATCAGAGCCGATGTAAGGATTAGATCAAGGCTATCATGTTTACATAACTCTGTTTTCTAACTCTTTCTTTCTACGACCGAGTATGAAGGAGGAAAGGAACGAAAAGGAACCGGGCTATAACTGGAGCCATCTGAGGTAACTTAAGAATGTTCTCAGCATATCCGTAGTTGATTGGATTTAATCTGAAATCTGTGACCTGAGCCACGAGCAAGAGGGAGATTCTTCCTCAGTAAATAACCAGAGGTGGTGACATTTTGAAAGAAATGCTAAGTATAGCTTAACATGTTTGGCTTGTCTACGTAGAGATGAGTGTGGAGCGTGAGACTCTCTGAGCAAACTAGACCTGTTTTCCAGTGGCCCGTAAATCAATGAACCCCAACGACAGCAAACTAAGTGATGTATGTCAGATATATTATATTCAGTATTGTTGTTCCCATATTGTCACTGTCTAGATTTCGTGAGCTCAGGTCTTTGTTGCCCTTTCTCCATTTTTCACATTTTGAGAAAATTAATGAATTCTGTTTAGCAACTGTTTTTGTACATAGAACAAAATGTTTTTTTCAAAATATAGATCTACCTGCTTGGGCACGTGATCAGTGATATGACTACAGTATAATGGTAGATTTACAATGCCTTTTTCACATGACATAATATATATCTTCATATTGCCCAAAATGGAGATGGGACAACAAAGAACTGAGCTCACGATTGGCCTACATTTTAAAATAATGGAATCATAATTATAATAGTGATAAAAAAAAAAGTAAAAAGAAATTAAAAATGCTGCGTGATACCATAATAGTTCATATCCGACTACGCAAAAAGCTGGAAAACCCCGGTGAAGTATTTGTACCCCCGTGCTTAAAACAGAATACTCACTTATGTTTGTTGCTTAAAATAGAGTACTCACCGATGTTTGTTACTGCTACACCACGAGATCCGAGAACAACTGTCACCTGTCCCGTGCATTTCTCTATATTTTTCTATGTCAGTGGTAGTGTACAGTTTGCACTGTTTGTACCCCCCTACAAACACTAGACGGGGATTTCCAGCCATTCGCTTGGTCGAAACAAATCTATTCTCAAAACATTAATGTAGGTCACTGTTTTTGTAGAGTCAGTAATCTTAAGTTCAACGGTAGTACGAAGAGAAATGAGCTACCTTTTTCTAGGCCATCCCCTGATCTGGATGAGACACGGAAATAAAGGATAACAGTGATCCCGTTCTTTGTCTGACAAGGGTGTTGAGCAAGAAGTGTAAAGAAGGAGAATAAATCAACACTTCTTTTTTTGTTACTTGTAAGATTAATTCACCCTCCCCCTCCCCCTTCCAATCCCCCCCCCCTTTTCCCCGTAAAAAAAGAAAACAAAACTAAAAATTTTCACAGTACAAAAAAAAAAAAAAACTTTCACATGAACGTTTCGAAAATTTTTCATGATGTATCTTAAGTAAAGAACAAATATAGCTGGTCTCATTCATTCCATTTTGTTCCATATTCTTGCAGTTATAACCCCATTCTACTCCTGCCCCAAATCCTTGCTCAGTCCCATCCATGCACTCCCTGTTTCTGTGTGTGTGTGTGTGTTTCTGTGTGTGCGTGTGTGTGTGTGTGTGTGTGTGTGTTTGTAGTAGTTGTTGTTATAGTGATTTCTCTGGTGCAATCGAATAATACGGCAATATGGCCCAGTGCTATCTTGCATACCCAGTACATCTGTTTTTTTTCCCTTACAATTACATTATAATCCTTTTCACTTGTATCTACTATGTTATGTTTCTATTTCTGCCCTATAATAACATAATCTACAGAAATACACGGTCTAAGCTTACATTTAATTAAAAACAAGAAAGAAACACTGTCTCTATACATTAATAACTGGGACAAGGGACTAACGTCTAAATTTACGCCGTCATCGATATGCACGTATGTTCAGGAGATAAACTTTGAGTTGACAATTCCCGTCTACAGTTCTCCCAATCCGCATGCCCGAGAGAAGATCATATAGGTTACAACACGACTGTCTGCAGACCCAACGTCTCAAGATCTCACCTTGATCTATTTCTGTCATGTCGTCAACAATTTACTGCCCTGTTCTTGTTTAGTCAAGTATCATATTTTTTTCATTCAACAAATTGCTAAAAGCCCTTTTCAAAAACTAGTTAGGGATGGTACCATAAATATATCATTCGCCCGCCATATCTTAAAACTAACTAAGCAAAAGCTTGTTGTTTGTAATCTCATCTTTCACATCATGTTATCATAAGTAGTAGTAAGTTATTTCATGATAAGTGGATCTAAAGTGATTTCATGTTGCTACTTTACTAACACAGGTTAATATCCTTGATATGGTTGTCTCATTCTGAAAATTATGTGAATTTTGCCAATTTCTCTTTTAATTTTTATTATTCAATTGTTATTACTATTTAACAATCCACGGGATATCTTTCAAAGCTGCCCTTGCCATTCTCGCTTGTTTTCAAATAGTTCTATTCAATTTCGTTTACATTTTTTAAACTAAATGAGATCAGATCTGTGAAACCCCGTAATTTACTATATTCCAAAGGCTATACATTTCCACATTACCTTCTGTCGATTTGCGAATTTAGTGTGCAATTCATTTATCAACTCAAAGTAAGTTTTCTCGCCACATTAAGCCATTTTTACAACTTTTGTCTCTTTGTTATTAATAAACCACTCCTGTGTATTCTGTTTATCCAAGCAGCTTTGCATTTAAATCACGTGGAATCTATTCAAAATGTAATTTAGAATATTATAATTGAACGATAGGTGAAAATAATCAAACTCCTCACCAAACTTCGTAAAATACTTCTTACAAGTTCACCAACTTGCACTGCCTCATTTTTACACTTTACATTTCTTTTTATTTTCAAGAGCAGTCTAAACGATAACAATTTAACGACAAGAGATATAATTTATCAATAAGATTAACGATTACAAAAATATGTTCACGGAATTCATTTCCTTTGGCATTTTTCTTCGTGGAACATAATATAACAAAAGAACACAAAAGGATGATGACAAAATTAACATGAGATTAAAATATATTAATAAATAAACAATAAATGAATAAATAAATATAAAAATAATCATCACTGTGTGAAAACTTGAATCCGTATAATAGCCCCATTTTGTTTTCTTTAAGATAAAGTTTAAGGGAAAAAAAGACAGGAAACAAAATGTGCGACAGATAACAAATTTATTGTCCTCTTTCTGACTGTGAGTGTTTTCCAAAAAATGTAAACACGTTCATAAAAATCCCTTTTTAAATTATGGTTTTGTCGGGAAAAAGTGACCGCTATGGGGTTTGTGAAGAACGTAGTGGCAAGAACTTGCACAAGGTTTCAATATTATCATTCTTCAACTGTTTTGTGCTGGTCATATCAAATTGCTATCATATCTCTTTGTGTGTGTGTGTGTGTGTGTGTTTGTGTGTGTGTGTGTGTGTGTGTGTGTGTGTGTGTGTGTGTGTGTGTGTGT
>JBCAUA010000021.1:726448-759179 GCA_038406235.1 Peronia verruculata | reverse complement strand
GAAACCCCATTCCCAGAACTTAAAAGAAAATTAAGCCCTTGTATGTGGCAACTAGCTCGAGTTGGGGGGGGGGGGGGAAGATTTCTTGTTCTCCGTGTTTCTTGTTACTTGTTATTCTCTTAACTGGTTTCTTTAAGAGGACAAAAGCGCTGGAAAATATCAGCGGAGTAAAGGTGTGAAATTATATCGCTTAGAGTGTTTGCCATCCTGAACGGAAAACGGTAAATTGAACAGGGAGATGAGATGGTGCTTAGATTTATTATCTATTTCTTTCTCTTTTTTATTTACTTCCACATTAACTTTTAGTGATAAAATCACAAGCTAAGGCAGGTATTCATATGATATGCGCGAGGAGTACAATAGTGCAACGAACACTTTCACCTTGGCCAACAGAACAGGTGGAATCAATTTTTCCTCAACCCCCCCCTCCCCCCCCCCCTTTCAATCCTTTCCCTTTAAGGTTGACTAGTGTTACAAAGAAGCCAAGTTTGTGCCTCTCTCCGCCCCACCCACACGCACACACTTTTTTCTGTTTCTTTTCTTTCTTTCTTTCTTTCTTTCTCTCTCTCTCTCTGTCTCTCTCTCTCTCTCTCTTCTTTTTTTTTTTTAAAGGCGTAGCCCGGATCTTTTATCAACATTCCTCCCTCCGCGTTAAAATGCGCCTCAAACAAATTAACGCCTCTAGTATTGCTTAACTTGATGGTTGTTAATATTATTATGTCCTATTCCTCAGAAAAAAAAAAAAATTTTAATAGTCTTTTTTTTTTTTAATGAAAAGAATGGAAAGGAAAAAGATCCGAAAAGAAGAGACAAAAATGAGAACGTAATAATGTTCTAGAGATACCCACTTCTGTAATCTGACCCACAATGTAATAATCTTTGTCCAGGAACCGTTCAACAGAAAGACTATAGGACCGACTTGGACGGGAAAATAGAAAGATGGATTAAAGTGAACGGAAAAGCTCTGCTCATCGGATTTCATGGAAAATGTGCGATTTCTGGAACGAGGTCAGGCTTGGAACCGACGCGGCGAAAGTCACATGAACACCGTTTTTTTTAAAGATTTTTGAACCGAATTCCTCCGGTTTCTTTTTGAATGACAATACAGTTCAGTAGCCCTTTATGTAACAATAATATATAGACAATTTTCATGTTTTAACTATCTAGCAAATCGCCCACGGCAAATTATGATATATAGGGTAATTTGGAAAATATAGTATTATGACAATATGCAAAATTTTGTTACATTTAGCAGTCTGGAAATTTCAGTGTACGTAATGCTATGGAAAATTTATGTACATCTACAATGTGGAAAAATCCAGTTTATTTTATAATATAAAACTTTGAGTTTGTCCTGCGATATGGACAATTTTGGTCCATCTGGTGGTGTGGAGAAATTTGGTATATCCGATTACCGCTGTACTTGAAAGATTCGATTCCTATAATAATAAGAAGATTCAGTTTTCTGACAATATGAAAAGTGTCATTATATCTAGCAGTAGATGCTTTAATAAGATCTGTATTTAGCAATAAGCAAAGTTGCAGTATTTTCAGTGATGGAAAATTTCAGTATAATTCTTTAATGTGGACAATTTCAGTATAATTGTCTGTTGTGGCAAATTTCGGTATATCCAATAACATGTAATTTTTTTTTTGAGATATCTGATACTATTGAGAAAAAAGGACTATATGTAGGAAATGTAGAAAGATTGTTCCGTATATCCAGCAGTATGGAAAATTTCATTTTATTTGGCAATATGGTTGGTTGCTTTGAGTCAGCTTATAAGTCTCTAATTTTGATTTAGAGCATTATGCAATTAAAAGAAATTTTGAATGTCTTAAAAAAAAATGAAAAAAAAGGGGGGGGGGGTTAGACATTATACACTGCATTTGTGACACGCAAATAAAAATGCGTTTTACGTTGTATGTATGAAAAATCCAGAGGCATAAACGTTCTTATGTAAGCTTGCTAAGCATATTTATCCCTTTACGTCATGTTGCGTATTAGCCCTTGCAAGAGAGTTAATCACTTTTTTCAGCCCTCTGTGTCTCATAATTCTCCATAGGAGTTTCTCTTCTGTCCACACAAAGTGAAAAACTTTCACCATTTTTATGATATGGACTTGTGGAAAGAGAGTTTTCTCACTTTCGTGTTTCATGTATGAAGTCAGACATAATTATTCTGCGTGTTCATTTTGTATGTGTTTATTTATTAATTTGTTTGTTGGTTTGTCTGCTTTCGTTTTAAAGTTTGTTTCTTTTTTATTTATTTATTTTTTTCTTTGTTTGTTTGTTTGTTTTTCCATTTTGTTTTGGTTTGTAAGAAGATAAGAAGGCGGGACGTTCTCATTTCTGTTCAGTCTTGTGGCGCCGTGAAATGTTTAATAATTATAAACCTCAGGCACAGT
This sequence comes from Peronia verruculata, assembly GCA_038406235.1. Classification (NCBI taxonomy): domain Eukaryota; kingdom Metazoa; phylum Mollusca; class Gastropoda; order Systellommatophora; family Onchidiidae; genus Peronia; species Peronia verruculata. The sequence goes on along the minus strand of JBCAUA010000021.1, from coordinate 756,771 downwards.
TTACCGCACTTATAATTTCAATACCTGGCTGTGGCAATCAAAACTAAGTAGAAAACAACAACAACACGACAACAACAGCAACAACAACAACAACAAAGGAGTCATTTCAAAAGCCGCGAACTAACGCCTGCCAATGAAAGAGATTCCATCAACAGCTAATTTTTTTGTACACTGGTGATGAAATTGTCGTGTGCCGAGCCGCCATAATTGTTCAACAATAAAGTTAAGCAATATTAGGAGCGTTCATTTTGTTTGAAGGGCGTTTTAACGCCGAGTGGGGAATGTTGATAATTAACGTATGATCATTCTTTCTATCGCTTTCAAATTAACAAACAAACAAACAAAACCATCTGAAAAATTAAGTATTAGACCAAGGCTGATTTATAGGGAGAGTGGAAAGGATAGAAGCCGGGGAGGGGGGGGGGAGGTCGTTAACTAATTGCTGTTGTGTCTTTTGATGTTATTATGTTGTTGTCACTTTTTTGTAGTTGTTTTTATTGTTGTTGATGTTGCTGCTGTAGCACTTGGCGCTATTGTGGTCACATTTGTTGCTGTTGTTGGTGCTGTTGTTGTTATTGTCGTCGAATTTGTATTTTTGTTCTTGCTGTTCTTAGTTGTCGTTATCTATTGTTATTATTATTATTATTATTATTTATTATTATTATTATCATTTAATGATAAAACGTGATCTTGGAATCGGCAGGGGCAGCATCTCGTAAAAATAAGCTGACCGTTGATTGAAAAATGCATATATATATACTTGCGCTCATATATGAGCCGTTTCTGGAACCTTGCAATAAGTATCTGGTAATAATCAGCGTTTGTAGTAAGAATTTGAAATTGCCTGCCATGACGAAAGAATTCAGGGCTTCCTGTTTACACTATGCATGTGTGTAGGTGAGTGTGTGTGTGAAAAAAAATCATTCAGTGGTTTCCATGTATCTTCTGTTCCACTTATTGGTATGAAATAATCCATTGATACACGGGAGATGAAGCGTCATTCATTTTTTTGATGTCTGTGTGTCGTCTTGTGGTTAATAGTACAAGGCTTTCCCCGATCTCTCTCTCTCTCTCTCTCTCTCTCTCTCTCTCTCACGCTCTCTCTCTCTCTCATTCTCATTTCTCCTTTCATTAGTTTCTTGTCATCGCTTCATTTTTCTTTCTTTCTTTCTTTCCTTCTTTCCCCTTTCGTTCATAAATTCTCTCCTTTTTTTTTAACATGCTTTGATTTTCTTGAGTCTTTGTCGACTCGCATCTAAATAATTACACGTAGAATTAAGAGAGGCTGTTAGTATGAGAGTCAAAATATATGTTATTTGACATATATTTCATATATTTCATAAATATGAAATATTATTCATGCGCCCAGATATCCACCCTCATTTAAGTTCCAGTCAGATCTGTTGCCTTCCTGGCCTCCAGATAGATGAGGAAAATTTTATTCGATTTCACAGACACATTAAATGAATTTCAACACCGCCTCTAAAGACAAAATTATGTTTATTTAACAGGATTATACCGCACGTGTCATTAAATCTTGCAAAATAGTGTAAGCAAAACAAATGGCAGAGGGCGGCTTGTAAGATTTACACAGTATAGCGGTTGGGCCAATGCAATATTATATTATTAAAGTTCAAACTGAAATTATCACTTAATTGTAATTATTTCTGGAAATAGCATTGGATTGTAGTTGTATTTGCAATTTCTTGGAACTCTTTAATTCGTTGTATTCGTGCACGGCCATGAAGAAGTATTTACCCATCGGTATTTTGACGCATAACCTTAATTATGTTATTTGTTTTTCGAAGTTCAACCATTTTCGTGTTGATATGAACTGCCTTGAGAAAATTATCACTAGAGTACCAGAATCTTGATTTTTGTAGTTAGCAGTCAGAATACGTGAATAGATCTAGCAGCTGAAAACGGCAAAAGGGTGGTATCGACTGCTACATGGCAGCGTTAGCGTGATTTGAATACCTTTCGTTTCGCAATTTTTACTAAAACCAAAACTCCCCAGCAGCATCAAGTTAGCAAATAAGGACACAATATCATAGCAGGAAGAGAAATAAACGACCACACAAAAGTAATGTCAAGTGTAATTTACCTTTTATTTTGCGGCTTTACTGAAATTTGATGGCGTCACCAAGGTGACAAATGAAAGCGTAATATCATCACAAAATGCTTTTATTGTGGAATGATATTGTAATACTGGTTGACAAGTGTCCATTTAATTCAAAAAGAAGCGGATAAGCGGGAATTTTGATAGTCAGTGACCGAATGTACAGTAGCTGATGAGTTTCATCACATCAATTTCCTGGAACCTGAAACCTTTTCCAGAATGAGGTTAGTCATTGGCTATAACATTGCATCAAGTGATGTGTTTTGTTGGCCTGTCCACACTGACAAAGGACGCCATCTTTGCTTGATAAGCTTGCTGGCTTTGTGAAGGCATCCAGAATCGTGATGAACTTTACAAAGCATACAGTCAGATCAGTGTTGTCCACTGGATTCAGGTTTCACTGAATAGTATCAGTTTTCATGTTTCAGCCAGGTAGAAGAAATTGTAGCCAAACTGTAGATTCTGGTAGCATTGTGTTTATGCGTATATTAGATAAAATTGAATAGAACAGAATAAAATTGATGGATGGATGGATGGATGAATGGATGGATGGATGGATGGAGAGGCGGACGGACTGACTGAAATGACATCACTGAATATCGAAGATGTTTGTCAGCTGAAGTTCATCTTCAATTTTTTAATGTTTGAAACAGCAGGCGAGTTAAAGCACTCTGTCACATAATATGAAACAATTTATAATAATAGTTTTGAGCCTTGTTCATGGACATTGTTCGTGCAACATCTTAATAAAGGTGCAGCATCCACCCCTCTTGCTCTAATGACAGAGACATCATTGTTACAATAATTGTATATGAGCCATTTTGATCCTTACCGTCAAGCAGTTGCTTATAGAGACAATAGACTAGCTATGCCTAGATTATTTTTGAAACTACATGTAGTCGCAAACTGTACACATAGTATACAAACCCGGGTATATATATTGGGAGTTGATAAATATAAATTCTCTCTTTTGTTTAAATTCCAATTTAAGAAAAAAAAATCATCAGTAAACAAACAAACAAAAAAAAAAAAAAACAAACAAACAAGCAAGAACAAAACAAAACCAAAAAAGAAGAAGGAAAAAAAAAAAAAGAGAAGTTAGTATCACTTGACTGAGCAAATTTACTTGGAAGAAAGCTGGGCCAACAGCATGAATGAAAAGAAAAAATTGAAGTAGTTATCATCATAACTGAATATAGCGGTTTCTATGTCTTCGTAGAACAAGTGGAGAGGATTAGGCTTATAGCCTGATTAGTTCCATACGCTTGTACTAGAGTATTGGATCTTTGAGACGATTTGTGTGTTTGTTGAGACAGTTGAGATTTTTTTTTCTCTCTTTTTGTTGCTGTTGGTGCGGTCCAGTTTATCATAAACTTGTGGAAAGACAGATCTTATGTGAGCTTCAAACTGACAACATCCTCAATGTCATGTCATTAGTCTACTAGGAGTTAGGTCATAGAATATTATGGAAAAAATGATTTTATCTGACAAACAAAGAACTTCCATTGGTGCATGTAATTGGCAATCCAAAGTTGTCTTATTTGTGGAAACTACATAACATGGACGCTTTATACAGAGTTGGGGGGGGGGGGGGAATACACGTAAGGGAAAGAGGAAAAAACAACAACAGCAACAACTTGTCTGTCCTAATGACCGAGCTGTTGTTTCAGCCACTGATATGTTGTAAACGGAACGGAAATGGTAGATACTTTGACTCGCGTGTCGTTGATATCTATAATACTCGGCGCTAGCTCGCGGTGGTTGCGTGGCTCGGATCGTTCAGAAAGATTATATTTATTGAATTATTAATGGCGTGTTGGATGCAGGCAGTCAATAGCACTTTGGACTGTGAGCTGGGGGAGATTTTGTTTGTTGGTTGGGGAAGGGGAAAGGGGGGGGGGGGTGGAGTTAGTGAGTGGCCTGTAGTCAGGCTAGGCAGATTGCGCGAGCTAATTATGCCGCACATGTTACCATCTGGTTTAACGAGAACATAATTAAGGTCCCGGCGTTATCACCCAGCGCTGTATGGAAACAATTCCGTCTATTACCTTTGTGAACAATGGACTGCCTTCCTCGTTTATTGCTCCAGCATTGATTTAACGAGCGACCATCTCCATCCACTCACAGGTTGAGCCCATCAATAGAGAGAAAGAGTGTTTAGTCACTCACTCATTCCTCGAGCTCACTTCCAGTGTTGATAGAAACAAAATAATTAATAATAATAATAATAGTATTAATAGTATTAATCATAACTTACAACAAAAATAGTAATGACAATACATGTACATGTACTAAGCAAGACGCAATTACCCGCACAAGCCCACACCGAGTGTAGACCTATTGCCAGATAAGGACTGTTGAAATCTATCATGAAAATTTCCACCGGGTGGTGTCACATTCAACAGACTGTATCTTTGAAACTACAATGAATTTCCTATTACTAAAAAATTTACCAAACATGGCCTCACTGAAATAACCTTCTGTTTTCAATATATTTCTTATTAAATAAATATAAAATAATAATGCAAAACCTATTTTCCACTTTCTCAATCTGAGATCACTTTCATACGATATCTTGACAGGAAATCGAGATGAACAAACGTGCATCTTATGTACTGACTCCATGTAGTAAGAGTTCTTTTTCACTCTCAGCCTGATCTGTCAATCAGCGATTGAGATTTGGTGTCAATATGACGGCTTTAATTTCACCATCGCCCATTAAAATGCTTTTTGACAGGGCGGATGCAGCAATACGTTAAGCAAAATACAAAGGCAGTTCGGGTTAAAAAAAAAAAAAAAACCCAAAAATTTCAAGTTTCATTTTCTAAGCCATCATTAGTGATACGATTGTTTAGACAAAGAGAAGTGGAAAGCGAGCTTAGGAGTTTTGCACACTTACTAGGTTTTCAGTAATTGCTTTTGAAAGAATACAGTCATTACACAGCTAACAATATTCGTCACCCATCTCATGAAGGGGCGTGTCTTAAGTTTTAGAGATAACCGTTGCATTCACACAAAAGAGCTTTTATGATTATATACGGGCTTCAGAGACTGAGATAGAGCTATCAATGTGCGGCTTTATGAGAATATAATTTTCGCTTTCTGCATACAACACATGGTTTTAGGTTAAAAAAAAAACAAACACACACACACATACACAACAAAAACATAAACAAAAAACCTGAAATGTTGTATATAGATCTACGCCTCTTTGTGACATGGGCGACGACGACGAAATCAGGAAGGCTGGGTGGGAAAAGGGAAGGCACATGTAGTAGGAGACCTTAGCAACAGCGCCACTCTGTTCACATGGAGCTATTTATAAACCTTGTTTCAACTAGTGAGGTTATTACTCAACACGGTGTGCATCGGCTGATTTTGTGAGAGACAACGCTAATGAACTGTGTTTTTATGTATCCCTTATTCAGGCAGGACACCGATGGTAATCGAATATAATATGTCTGTAGGCTAGGAATGAGCTGTGGAGCACTGCTACTCAAACCAGTGTGAAAATTCAATATTGTGCTCAGCCGTGTGTGTTCTACATGGCGATTTTTCCCCATCACTGCTGTAACTAATTAATCCAGCTCCCAACCACACATGTATCAGTTGCCTCTGTTTAGTTTTTGGATAAGTATTCATTTTACACTTTTAATCAACTGAACTGTGTACATGTGTGCGGCTTTGTCGTATTCTCTTCCTATGGTCGATAACATACTTTGTAATATACTAACAAGCCTCTGTTTCTTGTCTTTACAGGAGTTGACCTGGCAACCCAGGAGAGACTAGAGAAAGAATTTGTGGAGTTGTTCCGCTGTCAGACTTGTAGTAAATCCTTCACCAACATTGACCAGCTCTACAGCCACCAAAATGAACTGGGTCACCTGGAGCTGAAGCAAACTCCCCGCGGCCTGGGCTATCTATGCTGGAAGAAGGGCTGTAACCAGTACTTCAAGACAGCCTCCACACTGCAAGTCCACTTCAGGGAGATCCACGCCAAGAGATCTGCCTCAGGGATTCTCTCCCCTCAGGAGCTGGAGCTGTACAAATTTAAATGCGGGCAGTGCAGCTACAGCTTCCGCACTCTGGAGGCCCAGCAGAAGCACACGCTGATTCATCTCATGCAGGCCTTAACCCAGTGTAGAATATGCAGCAGACGGGTTAATTCCGTCAGCAAGATGAGGAGGCATATGGAGACTGAACACAGCAATCTCAGCCTAGCAGATATGACAGAGCAGATGGAAAGCATCGACGGCAATGCTTCTCTGTTGTTCAGCAGTCCAGCCTATGAGCAGTTCACCTCTAAAGTGCTGCTCACTAATGGACAGATCCAGGGCAAGAACAAAGGAGAGGAGAGGGACGAGAGGATGCCAAATGGCATGGATATGAAAGAGAACATTGAACGGCAAGAGGAAGACATGGATGAAAGTGATGGCTTAGCTGAAAATTTCCGGGAGAAACAGTTTCTGGAAGATTACATGAACAGTCAGTCTATAGCAGAGCAGTACTATAAAGACAGCAATCGCAAGTTCAAGTGTCATTACTGCAGAGTAGCATTCACCAATCAAAAGTATTTGATTTCACACAACAAGACATCCTTACACAAACAGAATGAGCATGCTGAGAGAGGGGAGGATGCCTCAAGACCTTTCAGATGTGATGTGTGCAAGGAATCCTTCATCCAAAAGAACCATCTTCTTATTCACTACAACTCAGTGACTCACCAGCACAATCTAAAGCAACAATCACAGATGAACGGGGAGACTGTGCTGTCCCACCCAACCCCTCCACCTCTGTCGTCCTCCCCACGAATCAACTCCCCCTCTATAGCCTCTCCGGCTAATGGCAGCAGTGACCTTGGAGCAGATGGCCAGGGAGCCAGTGGACAGAGTTCCGGTATTAAACCATACAAATGTAATATCTGCAAGGTGGGCTACAATAACCAGCCAAGCCTGGAGATACACCTGCGGTCTGTTGGGCACAAGACAAAAGCCAGCAAGTTGGGAGAGCTCATTCAGACAGGGCAAGTGGATCTTCACCAGTCACTCATAGAGCACCCGGACCCCAGAACAGCCGGCAAGCAGCAAGCACAGCTGATAGCTGACATGATTCACCAGCAAGCTACAGCCCAAGCTGCTTCTAATGTAGCAGCATCATACTTTCATGGGATGCAAGGGTTGAATGCCATGGCTCAGCTCTCATTGCTTGGGGTCATTCCATCGACCTCACACCATGGCCTCACAACCTCAGCCCAGAATGCACTAGCTGCCATGTCCAATGCACAGTTGGAAGCCTACTACAGCACTGTCAATCCACAGTTCAGTAAGGATGGAAACAGAATTGATACCACCAAATTGTCTTCAGCTTCAACCATGAGGGACCCAGCCAAGGATAAAGGAATAAAGGTGAATTCCAATCCAGATCTAACAGAGAAAATTATCAATATGGTGATCAAACAAGATGGCAAAATTGAACCAGCTGGAGGTGAAGGTAAACCAAAGACTCCCTTCCTTGATGACAAGCAAGCCAGAGCTATGGGAGACATGAAGATGGTGAGGAGAGAAGATGATCTGCCTCCAAACTTCCATGCACCTATCATTGCTCGGCCTCGTGGCTTCATGGGCAGATTCAAACCTCAGCTGCATCGTAGTTTGTTGGAAAACTTTGGATTTGAATGTGTCATGCATTACAACGAGGAGCATAAAGATGATATTAAACAAGAAGAGCTCAAAACAGAGGAAAATGTCACAGAGGAAGCAACTGAGGAGAAGAAAGAGGAGAAGGAAGAGGGAGAGAACAAAGAAGAAAAAATGGAGACGGATGACAAAGATGGTGATGCCAAAGAGAAACAAGCTGAAACCAAAGATGAATTAGTGGAAGAAACTGATCCTGAAACCAAAGAAGACAAGAAAGATGAGAATAAGGAAAATATTGATCTACCGGAACTAAACAAGTGTCGCTGTAAGACTTGTCACAAAGACTTCTCTAATGTTTGGGTGCTGAAGAATCATGAGGAGGAAATACACAATCATTTTGTCTCACCTACAGTCATTGAAGATTTTGGTCAAAAGTTCAAAGAAGAATGGGAGAAGAATTTACCAAAGCCTCAAGAACCAGATGTGCTGCCATCCTCCCAACCTCCATCGAACCCACCCACTCCTACTGCCATTACAGAAAAAGTACCTACCACTGAAATGCCCCCACCCCCACCACCAAGCCAACCACAGCTGCCAGCCAACTTTGACATGTCTCAGCTGTTGCCCCTGATGGGGATGAACCTGCTACCCATGCATCTACCCATGAACTTAGTCAATTTGGGTCTCCAGAGTTCTCTGATGCCCTCACTGATGATGCCTACAATGGACTTTCCCCAATCTTACCTACCTCAGATGCCTCCACCCACTCTGCCAGATTCATCTGGCTCTGTTAGTTCACAGCAGCAACTCCAGGCGGCAGCTGCAGCAGCCGCTGCAGCACAGAACCAGAAAAGAGTTCGAACCCGAATCAGTGATGATCAGCTCAAAGTTCTACGCCAGTACTTTGACATCAACAACTCTCCCAGTGAGGAACAGATTAATAAGATGTCCGATCAGACAGGTTTACCTCAGAAGGTCATCAAGCACTGGTTCCGCAACACTCTCTTCAAAGAGAGACAGAGAAACAAGGACTCTCCTTACAATTTCAATAACCCACCATCCACTTCTATTGATCTCGATGAATACGACAGAACAGGAAAGATACCAGAGGTGAAACTGGAGCCCGAGGAAGAGGAAGACACTGGCACTGCATCAACATCAGATGTCAAGAAGGAAGTTCCTACCATAGTGGAAGAAGGCACTGATGACAAGGATGCAAGTCAGGAATCTGATCTGATGGAAAAACCACCACTGAAAATTGACCTGGCTCCAAAATCAGAACCGAGTGACGATGGAAGAAGGGATCAAGAAAGTCATTCCAATGCATCGTCTCCTTCCATGTCTTCCATTCCATCCACCCCAACGGCCTCAGCGCCAGCCACTCCCACACCCATGATTACAGCAAATGCCATAGGAACACCAAACCCCTTGGCGTTCTCTCTGGATGCTTATGCTGCTAATATGGCAAGGCTGGAAGCTGCAACATTCCAAAGTATGGGAAAACGAGCCAACCGAACAAGATTTACAGACTATCAAATCAAGACACTACAAGATTATTTTGAACGAAATGCCTATCCCAAAGATGATGAGCTGGAGCATCTGTCTAAGTTGCTTGGCTTGAGTGCCAGGGTAATTGTTGTATGGTTTCAGAATGCGCGCCAGAAAGCCAGAAAAATTTATGAAAATCAGCCAGCAAATGAAACTAACAAAGATTCAAACAGCCCATTCCAGCGCACACCAGGACTGAATTACCAATGTAAAAAGTGCAATTCAGTATTTCAGCGATACTATGAGTTAATTAAGCATCAGAAAAATTCTTGTGTTGGTGAGTCCAACAACAACAAACCCATCCCTTCAATGACAGAAGATGACAGCAATCTGAGTTATTCCAATGATGATTCCAGCTTTTCTGATCGCCAGACCACCCCATCCTCAGCCAGTCGAGACAATCAGCCCAGACCACAGACCCAAGAGTCCCCTCAGGCATCAGTTGTGACCGCCTCCAAGACCTCCATCACAGCATCAGCTCCTATCACCTCTGCCCAACTGTCATCTTCATCAACCTCATCATCTTCCTCCATGCCCACCTTCAAATGTGACAAGTGCAGTCTGACATTTAATCGCTTTGACGTGTGGCAGGAGCACCAGAAGGCCCACAGCATGGCCTCGGCAATGTTCACTCCATTCTCTAGTAGCTCAGCCTTTGGTATGCTACAGACCCTTGCTCACCAGGAAGACAGCAAGTCGGCCCTAGCTATGGCAGCAGTGACTACCCCCAGCTCACTCCTCCCCACAATGGTCTCCATGCCCCTCTCATCTTCACACCAGCCAAACATTACCACAACTCCCACCTCCACATCCACCTCACCATCCCCTTCATCTAAGAGGAAAACTGATTCTGAGGATGAGAGTGGAGAGCAGCCAAGGGACAAGAGACTTAGAACAACTATTCTACCAGAGCAACTGGACTACCTCTACCAGCAATACCAGGTCAGTAACTATAAAGTCATCATAATGAGATATAATGCCATTTTTTTTCTCACTGGTTGAAGATTCCGTTTAGGTAGATAGTAATCAGAGGTCAGAGTTAAAAGTTCCAATGAGGAATTAGTTGTTTGTACCAGAATAGGAAACAGAATCAACAGAATTGTCATTGTTCACAAATATTTCAGTTACAAAGTCTTAGAAAAGCAAGACTGGCAACTTACTTGTACATAATATTCTTTTCCTCAGATTGACTGTAATCCCAGCAGGAAACAGCTGGAACATATTGCTAGCACAGTCAACTTGAAGAAGAGGGTAGTCCAGGTGTGGTTCCAGAATACAAGAGCCAGAGAACGTAAAGGTCACTATAGGGCTCATCAGCAGCTCATCAATAAGAGATGCCCTTTCTGCCGGGCTCTATTCAGAGCCAAGTCTGCCCTGGAGTCTCACTTGGCCACCAAGCATCCAGAGGAAATGGCCAAAGGTGACATCAACATTGACTTGATTCCCGACGCTATGATTGAACCTCCCACCAGCCATGCCCACTCATCACTGTCCAACAGTGGAGGTCATGGGTCATCCTCCTCACACAGCTCTCATGACATTAGCAAGTTGTTGCCGCCAGGAGCGGCCGCTGCCATGCCAAACTACATGGCTTTCATGTCCTCTGCTGGCGGTCTCAATCTACCCTTCTCAGGCCCTACCCCAGAAATGTTGGGACACCCTTCATTCGAAGATCCATTCTTTAAAAAGTACATGAGTGATCTGGCAAGCAACATGGCAGCTCGGCAAGAGCATTCGGCCCCTGTCTCCACCCACAGCCATCTCTCTGCCTCGGCGACAGTGGCTGCTCACTCAAACCCCAAACCTCAAGCTCATCAAGCATCTCCAGCAACATTCTCTTCTTCATCTCGACCTATGGATGCCCACAAACCAAAAAGTTCCCCCACTCAGTCGCTGACCCTTTCCTCAGCTGGCGATGAGGCACCTCTAGATCTCAGCAAGCCTGTGAAGCCATCTCATTCCGAGGCCAGCAACAGCGAATCCCTCCCACCTCGTCCAGGTTATTCTGGTAACCTGGATTTCAGTGAGAGATCGATGGAAATGGATTACTTGCGACGCCTCAGCAACATGGATGATTCATTCTCTGAGACACAGTCGGAGATGGCTGACCACGAGTATATGAATGATGTAGGGAACAGCCCACCCTCACCCTCCCGCATGAACAACAGCCTTAACCATCACTCAAACACGCCCAGTTCAACAGGCAAGCGCTATCGCACTCAGATGTCTGCTACTCAGGTAGGCAAGGTTGTATATTTTATCCATACTTCCTTTTTGTTCTGTTGTCACACTCACTCATTCTAACATACAAGACCAACCTTACCAAACCATTTTATTGGTAAGTTGCCATTTAACTAACTCCTAATTTCTTCATTTTTATTATTACCTCCATTTTGACTTGTTCAACATACTTCAAGAAATTTTTTGTGTTGCTTTTTCTAAAGTTGTTATTTTATTTAGATTTTTTTCTCTTTCATGTTGTTCTTACTCTCAGAACATTGGTCAAGCTATTTACAAGAAAGATAAAGATTATCAGCCATCTGTTTATTCTCTGAATTAAGAGTATGAGAGAAATAAAGTTTATATTCTACTGAAGATCAATATGTCTTGGAGATAATGTGTATTTTAAGAAAGAAAGAAGTATAAAAAAAAATAGTCAGGTAAAAGAATTTATTTATGAAGTAGTCAGATAAAAGAATTTATTTATGATTGTAAAATCATTATTTTTTCTTTTTCTTTCACTTTTTTTTGTTTGTTTGTTTGTTTGTTTTTTTCATTTTTGATGTTTTTTTTTGGGGGGGTAGTTCTTTGATTGAATTGTACCTGGTATGCAATTTAGTGTGTTTAGTGCATTTTCAGAATGTGAAAACAGTGCTATTTATTTAAAGAAATTTTAGTGTAGGTCAGCATTGTAAACACTCATTTACTCTGAAATATTTTCAATCATTGTAAGTTTTCATAAGATCTGCAGCTCTTGTTTCATGCAAAAAAAAAAAAAGGTAAATAGACAAACTGCGACAGAGTTGAAATCTCTAGACATTCTTTATTCTTCCAGTACCTGAATAAAATACTTCTCATTGACTGGAAAATCTGTATGGGGTCAGACTGACCTAAAACTTTTATCTCTTTTCTGTTTCTGCCAGGTTAAGGTGATGAAGCATTTATTCCAGGACTACAAAACCCCTACAATGGCCGAGTGCGAGCTGCTGGGCCAGGAAATTGGCCTAGCCAAGAGAGTCGTGCAAGTCTGGTTCCAGAATGCCAGGGCCAAGGAGAAGAAAGCCAAACTGAACTCTGGGAAACCCTTCAATGCCGAGGTGGACTTTCCCAAAGCACCTGAGGACTGCAAACTGTGCAACTACAAGTATTCACATAAGGTCACGGTAAGATTTACACACTATCAGATGGATCAGGTTCATTGTGCCCCGCCCACATTTAGATATGTTCATGCCGTATTTTGCACTTATTAGAATTTTGTACAACCGTGATGGATCATTAAAAAGAGGAAATTCATGTGTAAGATAAACAGGAAGGTGTAAAACATTAGCCCTTGAAACAGATTTTAATGCTAAAAATGTTTATACAATTATCTCTATAGTGATGAGTTGTCAGGATTCATTCATGCCTGAGAATGGTTCAGAGAAAACTATTTTGGATAGTCTTCTAGTTATTTATAACAATAGAATCGTCTCTGCCTATGTTTATTCAGCAAAATGATTATTCAGTCATTGACAGAAAGAGCATTTCAAGCTCATTGTAAGAAATTGTTAAATCATCTTATAAAAAAGAATTATTCATTTTCTTTCTACAGAGCTGTAGTTTGCATATTTGCATATTCTTTGATTTTTATATATATGTATACTCCACTATTCAGCTGGGTGTTCAGTGTACTAAATTAAATTCCTAGTCGTAGCTATTGGGTAATTTATTTAAGCATTGCTGATTCTTAAATATTGAGACACGCATATTATATTCCCATCATTTTTATATAATTTACAGGTCCAGGATCACATTTTCACAAAAGGACACATTGACAGAGTCAAGGCCTTCCTGAGCTCTGAAGGTGACCGAGAGCTAGACATGCCGAGCAGCAGCTTGCCCGGTTTGTCGCGGACACCAGGTGAGGCAGACCTTGCCCGTAAGATGTGGGATGACTCTGTGCCGAGCGCTCATCTCGCTCAGCTGCAAGCCATGGGCATCAACCCAGCCAGTCTGGGGCTTCCTGTGGGCCCAGGTTGGTGTAGCTGTGCTTGCAGTGTGCACGATTACTTAGCAAGAGAAAGCACACCTGTGTTGTATTTATTTTTTTCTTACTGCAGTCCCTTAATTGTTCAATACAAACCATGTCATGCAGTTCGACAGGATTTATACAGTTTCATCAGGCACAACATTTAGCAATCTGACCAGACATATTCAAATTTTCATATTATTTAATATTTGGGGGAGGGGGGGGGGATGCCAGTATTTTCAAACAGAATAAGATAATACAAGTGGAATTTTTAAGAATTTGTGTTTACTCATTTGTTTTATTTCAATGGGTTTCTGGCAATAAATGCAGTTTCACCTCTTGGAACATTTTTTATGAATAGGAAATCTGCCCAAAATATGTTTTTCTTACCCCTTCTGTAGATATGCATTTTGTTCTGACATCTTTCTAAGCTTTTGCCGGAAGACATAGTGTATATTGAGCTGTTGATCAAACTGCTGTTCTTAAACATTGGAGAGAGCATCATCTTGGCCGGTTATCTAGTTTTGAAATGGATTTGCCATCGCAGCTTGTATACAGCAGTCCCGCATACTTGCTAACAACTCTTTCTCTGTGAATTAAGTTTTAAAAGAAAAATCATGATTTTTGTCTCAGGTTGAAGATTTATGTTTATGTTGTTTGTTTTTATCTGTTAAATTAATTTTATTTTTAATGTGTGTCATTTTTTGGTGTCAGTGTTGTTGGTTCTTTCTAAGTAGTGTCTCTTTAAGAAAGCTCCTGGCCACAATGCTGAGGATATTTAAACTTCAAAATCCCTTTCAAAGTCCCTTTGTTCTGAAATGTCTATTACCAGGTTGAGATTTTAAGCGATGTATTCCTATTACTGTGCCAAATTTTATCATTTTTATTATCTTACTCCCCAGGTGAGAGTGCTATGAAAACTCAGGAGAAAGATGCATCCAGGAAAGATAAAAAACCAGAAGGTAAGAAAGTTGTGGGAGTTCTCACAGTATATCTGAATGTTTTACTTTGTTGTCAAAGGAAGATCAGTGTGATGCTAGGCTTCAGTGTGCATATTTATAGCTGTTTTAATATTCCAAATATCTAAATTAAAAGCTGAACAAGTCTTTTCAATTTCTTTTCACCTAACATTTTCCAGAAATCTACATACTTTAAAAAAAAAAAAAGTTAAAATCTGCATACTTTTTAACATCTCTGCATGCTTTTTAGTACTGGGAACTTACTTAGAAACCTGTAAGAATGGAAAGTTAAATTTATGTCGGGGTAGATTTCGTAATCAGAATGAGTTACTTTGTTCCAACTTTAACTATCTTTCTTTCTTTTAGTAATGGGATGGCCAGTTATGAATTATCAGTTTGAACAACGTAAGGCAAAGATATGCATTGTACACAAGTTTGTTTGTCCACTGTTAGTGATTGCATACATTTTGTACATAAACATAATAATGTGATAAACTGCTGATTATGATACTCATGAACTTCTCATTGTAAAACCTGGACAGAAAATGCATTATAAAAAAAAAAAAAAAAAAATTTTTTTTTTTTCTGTATTTGAATACCAGACACATACTAATAATATGGAATGTTATTTGCTGTTGTGGCTTACTTAATCTTCATACATGTGTATTATCGAAATGTATGTGTGTGTTTGACAGCACTGGTGGGCTCTAAGGATGGGCAGCAGCAAGCACAAGCTGCCATGGAGATGGCTATGAACGCCCAGATGCTGTCAGCACTGGGGAGTTACATGGACCCAGCCTACTTATCCTACATGTACAGTGGCCTGCCTGGCTACTTCCCAGGGATGGGTCTGCCCATGATGCAGCCAGGTCTTATTCCAGGTCAGCACAGGATAGCATGTTTTGCCTAGTTGAGCCTGTTAACAGCAAGTGCAATAAAAAATTTGCCTGTGTTACAATTTGGGGGCAAGGGAAATCAAAATCTGATACTACTGTCTAAGATCAATAGTATAAAGAATTTGTAGGGTAATTTTCAAGCCTAGGTGGGTAAAATGAACTTGGGTACAGAAAAGTTGTTATTTTAAGAAATGCAGAGTTAAGTGCTTCTTCTGTGACATTGACAATTTACTTGAATGACAACTGCCTTTAATTCTGAATTGTTTTCCCCTGTTGCAGTCTGTTTAGTGTATAAATCTTCAGCTATGACTTTATGTGAATAAAATTTATGTTTAAAAGAGCACATTAGAAAAGACTGTCTTCTTGATCATTGTTATGTCTTTACTTATTTACAGATGGCTTTTTTGTTTTTTGTTTTTTAAAGTGGCTGACAGGATATGTCATAATAACACACCTGTGAACCTATCTTCTCAACGTATATTAATTCAGTTGTTACATTTGTTAGGTTAATTTGTTTGCAAAATGTAACATTTTTACTGGAATTACGTCATTCTAAGCATAGGACATTATTTACAGAATCATGTTATGGGTCAATATTTCCAAACACCTTGACGTTTGCAGAGGTTTTAGCATAATTTTTCAGAATTTCCTTCAGATTTTTTTATTTTTTGTTTTTGTTCGTTTGCTAATCATATAGCGATAAAGAAATGGGCATATTAAGGTGCAAAGTAACGTAATTTTATTTCTGAAACGTTACCCTACAGATCAAATGATGACCTATGATCCTCTGGTATTTGGCACACCCCTGGGATTGTTGCAGATCCCGGCTGCTGCCATCAAATCAGTCAGTGAGAAGCTGACAGAACCAGGGGCCCTGCTGGCCCGCTACACACAGGACTGCCAAGCACTGGCTGATTTGCACAGTGTGGTCAGTGCTGCAGATCTGACAGTGGCAGCTGAAGCGACGCTGGATGTCGGCTACATCTGTAAGAAGTGCCAGATGGTGTACCCAGCTCGTGAATCTTGCATTGCTCACCAGCGGACAGTGTGCCTGGCCTCTCAGTCCTCTCTCCCCAAAGGCGTCGAGTCAATCATGAAGCTGGAGCAGGTGCAGTATGAGTGTCGAGCTTGCAGCGAAAGGTTCTCCACCATCTTGGAATTCAAGGCCCACTGCCAGCAAGACTTGCACAAAACCAGACTGATGAAATTCAAAGCTCAGGAAGCAGCCAGACGAGAAGCTGCGGGATCTCCGAGTTCCTCAGCTCCCTACGCATCATCGGCCAGCAAAGTTATCTCTCCGTCACCCTCTTACATGTCCAAAACCCTCAGCACCTCACCATCAAACAATAACAACAGCAGCAGCCACAACAACAACAGGGTAACCACGCCCACACCCGCACATGCCTCCAAGCCAGCCCTTGTGCCATCACCTGCTCACCAATACAATAAGATGTCACCAGCCTCTTCATCTCCCTCTGTCTTCAGAGATAAACACAGCCCTGTCTTTGGTGAGATGGCTGACATCAAAAGGCTGAAAGCTGAGTAGATTCTTTTCAAATTGTTTCCTGCGACCAGCACAATCCTTATAATTCAGGGGACTGTAAATGTTACCGTCAGCTAATCACATGTGTTTGGATACACATTGTTCAGTATAATTCACAAAGGAATAAATGCCATGGAAACTGTTATTATTAGATTGGCAATGCCCTCATGCAAAAGGGCAAACATTACATATGTAATATACTTACCATTAGGAGCTCAGTCATAGCAGCTCCAGGCTTTTGAGTGGTAATGTGGAGGATTCGCACATCCCTTGCACCTCATCGTCAGCTTTTAATAGAATACCATGGCCTGATGAACAAGTCTGTAGAACCTGCAACCTATTGGGAGTGGATAATTTCTTCACGGCCCAAGACAAACCAGAAAAATGCGAAACTGGAATTTTACATTATTTCAGACCCTGTCAACCTGACGTAAAGCCAAAGACTCCAAATGTTGTTGATACCGTTCTGCACTTCAGCACTGCATCATTGAAAGATAGAATAAAATATCATATTAGTTGTAATTTTGTCTGGATTTGAAGCAAAACTTTACATGAAATGTACCCAGATACATATCTGTTCTCAAAACCATGACTTCTCCATTGATATATATTATACTAGAGACTTTTTGAAATTATAGGTTGTTCATCAAAATGAAAGTTGCTGATTACACAGTTTCATGGACCCAAAGAATAGAACAGAGAGATCAAAAGAGGAACACAAATTTTTATTTGAACATTACATTTTATTTTCATTTATTGAAGTGGGCTTCTCTAGACATTAGTAAAAATTGGCACTCCAGATGAAAACAGTTTGAACTTTTGTCATATTTGCTAAATCACAGTCCTCAGTGCTGAAATCCCTTCAGATTACGTTTGTAACTGACTTACACTCTGACTGTTTGATTAGGGACAAACAAATACACGATGTAGCCATAAGAACCAAAGTTATCTTTTCAATCAATTCATCCCTTGTTCGTTGGTGAGATAACTCTTCATTATTACAATTTTGATGACATTGGGATATAATAGGGGGAAACGAAAATGTAAAGATTTTGCTTTCAATGTCTATGGATACTCTGTATATATATATAAATATATGCTATTACACTGATTTTTTTTGTTTTAAGTGATGTAGAAATGCTGCATGAAAACTAGGCAGTGAAAACACTGTATGACAGTAAACTTATGACAATTATTTACTGGCATTAGCTTTGTGTGTAAATATGTTGCATTGATGAATTGTTACAAAAGAATTGAGTCCATTTATGGACCAGATCTATCCAAAGTTGTCATCAGCATTCGATTCAAATGATGTGTTCATGGTGGCTTCAACACTACAGCAAATTTTAAGACATTTACAGTGTATAGGCCGCAGAGGCATGAGTGCTTGTGTATACATATGTGTATCTATACACCCTGCCATACCTACTGCTTTTCTCATTTCTTTCCATGACGTACAATATTTTGAACAATCTATGTCCTGTTACACAGGAAGCTGTTTTTCTCAAGATTTTTTTTTTTTTTTTTGCCTTTCCTTTCTCAAGATTTTTTTTTTTTTTTTGTGCAAATTTTTGTTCTCATAAATTTAGATGTGAAAAAAATTCACTTTTCAATCTTCACACATATTCATGTCACAAAAAACAAATTTAGATGTTTTTGGCGTGGCTTATACACAATGAAATTTAAGAAATTGTATGCATTTATTTTATTTATCTTCTTCAGTCAAAAATGTCTCAGTGTCATTGATTTAGATTAGTTTTTTGCTTGTTTGTTTGGGATTTTGGTTTTGTGTATGTTTGTTGCTGAAAGTTTGTTTCATTTCTTGACTTTAATTATTGTTTATTTTGCTAGGTTTATGCTCTGACAATTCTGATGCATTTTCTCTGAGAGATGACAAAGAAAATCTACATTACAGGAAGAAATATGTGTCCTCATTTATTATTTTGATTTTTTCCATTCTTAAAAAATGATTTATGTGTTTCTTGGAAAATGATCTGAAATAAATTAGACTAGAATGTCTTAATGTTGAGTTGTGCATTTTGTTTCATTTTTTTTTTTTTAAATTAATGTTAATTAATCATTTATTTTTGTTAATTACTTCTCTAGCCTTGACACTTAATCCATACTACGATCACATCAGGTTATTGGCCAGATGTATTTTGTTCCATGTGATGAATAGCCCCAAAAACGTCATTACACTGTAGCTACAGTGACTATTATTGTCTCGTTTCTGTTACCAATTTTTTTTTTTTTTTAAATGTGTTGTATAGGAATACAGATGTTTGAAAATAAAACAGCTACACATCGATTTGACGAGTGCCATGTCCTGTTCCTATATAGTTCTTTCATCTAGTTTCAGCAGTTAATTTCTTCATCAATCTGTAGTCTATCAGACTAGTCTGTCAAAGAAAAAGGAAGATATGAGGCCATAATTATAATAAGCCATAGGTTCATGGATCAGAAATCTGTTTTTTTTATCTTTTTGCTTTAAAAACTGGTGTCGACTGCACAACCAGAATTTAGCGTGCAAAGTTGCATGCAATGTCCATGTGAACTGTACCAGAGAAACCAAAGAACCAGAATGGATTAAATAGGATATTTCGTTATTATCATTTTTCAAAATGAAATGTAAGGATTCACTATCACGAGTATCAGGCTCTGAGTTTTGGCAGATGGGGAAACCTCAGTCACAAATGAAATTTGATAAGACGTACAGCTACCTGTATGTGTAGTTACCAATTTTTGATGTTATCCTTTCATTTGAAATGTGAGCAAAAATTCTTTTTTTTTTTTTTTTTTTAAATCACTAAAATTTTTACATGCATTCAACTTTTTGTTTGTTTGTTTCAGTTTAGATTAAATATCATGTTCCTTAACAGATAAATTATTAAGTAACAACTTTGATTTTGGATCTTTGGTAATTCATGGTCAGTGAATATAAGCAGTTTGCATTTTGCCAAATCCTTGTAAAAACAGTTGTAATTTTGATGATAAATTCATCACTCATTTCATAAAGGGGTGTTATCATCACATGTATCTGTTGGTGAAATCAAATAGTTTAGAGAAATAGTTATTGCAAAAGTACAAAAGTGTTTATGAATTATCACTACATATCGAAGATCACCATCCTGAAGATGTTGAAAGACAAAATAGAACAAAATATAAGTCTCACTCGGCACAAACAGAAGATGGTCTCAGATGAAAAAAAAACAAACTTAATTTCTACACATGCCTCTCTGTGAGAGATGAAAAAAAAAAAAAAAAATGAATTTTCACATACACCTCTTTGTGAGATGGGTTATGAAATTTGTGTTATTTAAAAAAAAATAAAAAAAATTGCCAAACAAAGAGAAAAAAGGCTCAGATATATTTTAAAACTTGCTGAATGTTGACCACATGGCATGGCATGCTGTTGTTTCTCACAAACCCCAGCCATGTAGATTTATGATGCTTGTTGTCTGTTGTAATATTTGGGGGGTGCTGCATCCAACGCTGCCATTCATCTTGTTTTTGTCATTCTTTGCAGTGATGTTATGAGGGTTTTCCACTTCGGGTATTCAAGTTTATAGCCCCTCCGCCAATGGTTAAGATTGAGAGTAGGACATGCATGTATAACTGTACTTTAAACCACACATTTATTCGAGGGGAAAATGTGTGTATGTGCTTTTAATGTTTCCAGATGTTACTATATATTTGATGCTGAGTATGTATTATGATTGATTGATTTCAATTTTATGATCAATACTGAATTTTTTAAAAATTAAAGAAATGGTTTTATCCTGTGAATATATATTTAAGCCAGTGTATCTTAGAAGTAGGCCCTAAATGTATTATTATTTAACTCCAGGAGCTGATGGGACAACACAAGGGTGGTAGTTGTAAAGATTGTAGTTGGTGTTGTAGCATGCAGTGCAACATAAGCACACAGCGAGGACTGATGTCATGATGATCTCCATGCAACCTCAGAAATGTCATACCAACTGACTTTGCTAACAGATATCATATACACTACAGGTGGATGAAGGAGCTGTTTTGCTGTCATACACCTGATGACGTACATATAACTCGTTCACACTATTTGCTGATGAGCTAAAAGCATCGATCAAAGCTGATATAAAAATCAAGAAATGCACATTTCACTATTCAACTAGTAGTATATATGCTACTCAACTACATCTTGCTGCCTGTGTGAATTAAAAGTTGTCATTGATTGCTATCTAACTTTCATCACAAGATTTACAGTCTGTGTGAAGTATATTTTCTGTGACTGCACATGGGTGTATCCACATTTTATTTATGTACAAAATGAAAATGACAAAATGGATTTTTATTGTGTTGTTTTCCACTCGTTTATTTTCGGGTGAAATTTTACTTTGTCTCAGATAAAGATGTCAACAGATTGTGACGATGAATGAGAGACTTTCATTTTTTGTTTTGAACTTTCAAGGTGCGTGTTATTATGTCTGAAGCACACAATTTGTCCTGTGTTGTGTTTAACCATTGCCTGGGTGGTTCATTTGCCCTCTATCAGTGTGCCATGATGTAGGCCCCTCTCAGGCTCAATATTTCAACAAGGAGGATCTATTTGAATTTGAATGTTTTTTGCACAAGGAACACTGAATGAAATTTTTTTCTCTATGTCTCAATTCAACCAAATGTTGAGCATGCCATTCTCTACTTTCTGAGCTATGGCTTTGCTTTCTTGTGCATAGAATTATGTAATATATAACAATGTTATAGTTAAAATTAAAATTGCCACATAAATCTTTGCTTGGTGCAAAACTTCCAGATCTCTCTTTTTATATCAATATGTGAACTTGAAACGTCTGAAGAAATTACAGAGAAATATGGGTATATCAAATTCACTTTATTCATGAAAGAAAAAAAGAGATATGGTGGTTTGACATTAAGAATTTTTCATGTATTTCTATCAGATAAATGACAAGATGGGTTCCTAGAACCGACTTATGATACACAAATCCATCATGATTGAAGGGACTCACCATTATCTGGGAAATGTCGCAAACAATGATTCTAATTCTGTGTATTGATGTATAATAAAACTGTTGTTTTGAGTGTGACAAACAACTGAGATATTAAGTTGATTATCAATGTTTATGTTTTGCTAAGCATGACCTGCTATCATATGACTTTATGCACATCATTTTGTCATTTTTTTTTTTTTTTTGCCCATACCTGAAGATCATTTCATACGTTGACTTGGCTGCTAATTCAGTCCCTCTCCCCTCCTTTTCCCCCACACCTCACATCTGGGTATGGAAGAACCATGCAGTTTTGGGCTAGCTGTGGGCAGTCAGGTGGCCTGAGCCCACCCATTTGGTCCCGTCAACTTATTTCTCTCTCTCACTCTCTTTCCTGTTGATTTCCACTGTTTGATAAGTGTATCTCACTGACATACCTCATTTTCTTCAGAGAACTTTTTGGTCCTTATTCTGTGTCTGTGCACCAGTAATGTCACCCTGTCAGCTTATTCAGCAGCATCTCACATTTTTGCTGTTTTTAGGTCTTTCTCTTCATTTGATGTCACAATAATGCGATTATGATTTCAAACTTTTTTTTATAACTTCACTTGAATATAATGATATATATATACTTCTCACTTTTGTTTAACCTATATTACGTTGTGGGGTTGTATTATATGTTGGTGATGTTGTTGTTTTTTTTCTGTCTGTGTCTCTCATTTTTGATGTGGAAAATATATTCATATTTTGCCTTTCAATATTTTTTATTTGTATTATCTTTTTTTTTTTTTTTGGTTGTTTCCTAGCTATTGATGAGTTGCCTGTATAAGGTGTAGCTTTTACTTTAATCACTGCGTGTACTATATATGAACATGAACCATGGGAGTGAGTTGTGTGTAGGTGGTTGATGGCCATCTCTTCGCTGCGTTGTTTAGACCTGTGATTTACCGTGATACATGAAGTAAGCTACCCCCTCCTGTGTTCTGGGCTCACTGTGTTCACACTAGCCAAGCTTTCCAAGTTGAACTCTTTAGTTCTGTGGTTGGGAGTCTCAAACTGTGTGGTCTGGAGTCTTTTTCAGCCTTCTCTTTCATGTAAGTGAAAAGAAACTGAATTTACAAAGGTCGATGAAAAATTAACAAACTGAACATTTTCAGAGAAACAGTGTAGTGAGTTCATCATTGAGCTTACCAAAGAAATGAATCACAATGAAATCTGATAGAACATTTGAAAGTCATTACATGGATTTAGTTTAAAAAGATTAAAATTAGATTTGAAATTACAGCTCAAAACAGCAAAGCAAATAGAAGTTAGATTTGAAACTAAAGCTCAAAACAGCCAGGCAAGTAGTTTGTTTTTTTTTTAAAAAAGAGAGATCATCAACAGATAGCAAATTTCCAGGCTATTAAAGTTTGAGATTCACCACTCTCATACTGTGTTTTTCTCTATTGAAGGCAAACGTTGTGATACAGTGATCCCCCCAATCAGTTCTAGCACTGTATATCGTCAGACTTGTTCGTGCCACAGGAATCTCGTCTTTTTTTTTTTTCTCCTAGATTGCTGTATCACTTTTGACATCATTATATTAATGACTTCATTCATGCTTTGTCTTTTGTCACTTGATTTCGCCCCCTTCCCCACTTGGTCATTAGCTGCTGTATTCAGGACAAAACTGTTCCTTCTCAAGTCGCACATTTGTCTCCCCTGCACACTTGGCACAAACCTTCTGAGTTTTATTTTTACTGTCATTTTTCATCTCCTGTGTAATACTGAATTTGCTTATTTATTTTCCCACAGGAAAGCTAATTTTTCTTCTTTTTTTTTTTTTAAATTAAAGAAAAAGCTTTATATATTTTACATATTGTATGTGTCAGTGTATTCTCGTTTGAACCATACCAAAGATGAATAATAAAACAAATGAAGTTTAGTAAAGAACTGTGTGCCTATCAAATCAGCATATCCCTGCAGAGAACTCCTATGATGACAGTGCTACTGTCCACTTTATTGTCATGTAGAATAGTAATTCTGTGCAGTATCTACCTATAGTCATGGACTGTTGATGATTTACTGTATAAATCATCTTGGTATATCGCTGCCTCTCGCTAGATTTGTGTTTGCTCCTCAAATCTGTCAGTAAAAAATACATCATGTGAGTCTTTGAATAGCCTTTTTTTTTTTTGGTCTGTTTTGTTTTATTTATTTATGTTTTTTTGTTGTTTTTTTGTTATGTACTCTCAGTCAGAGTTGACGAGCAATCAGGAATCTCCTGTGCAAAGTGCATGGGAAATCATCTCAGCTCTGCTTTATTTGCGTTTCAGCCAGCCATTCCTAACCTTTCTCTCTCTATGTAAATTTGCTGATTAACTTAAGTGGAAGAAGAAAGATATTTCCTTGTCATCAAGTGCAGCCATTGTAATGTCATAATGATGTTATTTTTACATGATAAATGTCATTTACGCCCATGATAGATGTCATTTATGACACAAATCACAGACACTTCAAAGAAGTTCATCATTCTCCTCTTCTATTTCAGTTTTTTTTTTTAATACGAGTCACGAGCACAGTTTTCTGTTTTCCAATGTTTTATTTCCCTTTTTATTTTTGAAACTGTGTTTATTTTTTCTACAAGGGACTTTCTGATCTCAACTTTTATCTTGGCGGTTGTTCAGAGATAGATCTTAACCATAATTCATGAACTGTATATTTATATTGTCCAGATGGTGAGTGCTAGTTTTTAAGAGTCTGACATCTTTACAAAAATCTGTTCTATGACAGTTTGTACATATACAAAAAAAAGTAATATTTTGCCTGTTTTCACTGCTTGTCCAAGCGTCATTTTTATCAATTTTACTTTTTTTTTTTTGTCCTTTTGTAAATAGACAAACAAAGGCAAATTTAAGTGACATGTTTACTGTTATATTGTCTCTCTATTTTTAGACAGGATCTCACTAATATGAAAACATACAAAGAAAAACCACATTATAATTTTCTCTTCACTTTTTTTTTCCTTTCTTTGCCATGTTAATACAATGTGATGTAAACTTATTTGTCATCTGTAGCAATTCCCTTTTTTTTTTTTTTTCTGAAATCCCTCACTTATGTTTGCTGAGAAACTGGGGTTAGGTTTCAACAAGAGGGCAATGCAGATCTAGATCTACAAATTCTTGTCTGTTTTGACCGGACTCTGTAACATAGTTGTACCCAAAGTACTATTTCCCACATCCTCTCTCCATCCCCCCCCCCCTCTCCTTGTTAGTTCTTCTTGAAAACAAAATAGTTAACATAGGTATTGAGTTAGTTTTGCCAGAAACGTTTTATCAGATATAGCTTGACTGGCATATTTTAAAATATTTTGGCCAGAAAATCCAGGGAAAGTGAGAGAAATTAGAACAAAAAGAGAAAAATGAAGATGAGCTGTTTACTCTGCAGTTCAGACAGAAAGTATCTTCAGCATAAGTAGATCTACAGCAGCTTCAGCATTGTTGTCGGTGTGGGCGCTGAGAAAGTGGGGAAAAAAACCCTCCCTTTTCTTTTCTTTTTATCAGGTTGTTAAAAATGTTGATAGCTCAAATGAATTTCTGCTGGACAGTTTCATAATTTCTGTCTTTTCCTCGGCAATATTTTCTGTTTTTGATGTATCCTAGGAAAAGGTTATGATGTAGTTTTCCAGAGTGTATGACAAACTCAGTAATATCTGTATTAATTTGTGATCGCCTTGCACATGGATAGGAATCGGACATTTGGGGTGGGATCGGTGTCTTTGTTGTCGGTGTTGCTTGAGATATCTATCACTTCAGTTCTGCAATATAACAGTATTACAACACGCTGCCTTCCCCTGGCAGGGCTGAGAGCAACTAGCCTTTTTGTTGTGCAAGCTCTTTACAGTTTTGTAGTTGGTAGAATACATATTTATTATTGTTAAAATTAGTGTTATTATTGCAACTGTTACTATTAATGTTTCTTTTTGATCAGAAAGATCAAGTTCACTAATTTTTTTTCAACGTCAAGATTAGAACCATTTTTCTCATGGCTTCTGTGAATGACATTGGAAAGATGGAAAGACACAGATTATAGAGAGAAAAGATTCTATATCTTTCCAGTTTACTGTTAAAGGGCAGAAAGCTCCTCATGGCTCATTTAATTTTAAGTTTTTTTTTAGTTTTTTTTTTCATTTGTTTTATTATCCAAGCCTTAAGAAATTTCTCGACGGAAGGTTGTCATAAAGACAAAAATAATGTAGCATCAGTTTTGATTATATTGTCATCATTTACCAGCAAGTTTTGTTACAAGTTGTGTCATCCTTAATTCTGAAAGTGATAGAGTCAAGTCGTCATGTTGGAAGATTGAAAGGTTAATTAATTAATGCTGTCAAAACTTCACAGCTGCTAGTGGACAGTATATGTTTTTTATAAACAGAAAATCCAAACATAAAGGTTAGTTGCTCTCCGATTACTGCCCTGAAGATATTGTAAGAAAAACAGACCAAAAATAAATCAATAAAAATGCATTGCTCCCATCATGCATGATGTTAAGTAAGATCTACATGTACATCAAATTATATTTGTTATTTATATTTGATATCCACCCGGTACACAAAGTTAGTGGCAGGTTGTCTCGGTAACATTTGTGGTACATGTACTATTATATATCGTGGAGAAGGGTAAACTTTAATGCCAAATTAAAGAGTAATGTACTCAAGACAATCGAAGAAGTTAAAGCTATGAATGAAGCTTGAATAGAAAAAAAAAAAAACAGATTTGCACACTATCTTCATACATACCTAATGGTAACAAATGGAGCATCTGGTGATACTACTAAAGGTGTTAAATAAAATTGCTAGATTATTTAGATATATCTAACCCACAGTTCCATAGACGTTTATGAAGAGGGCGACATGACTGCTGTGGAAAAAGGGAAAGAAACAGAATATAATAGTATTTTACCAAAGGCTGAACAAAATAATGATAACAATAAAAAAAAAAAAATGTTGATCAATTATCTGCTGCCTCATGAAAATAACTAAATGTTACAGTGCAGTGAAAAGCTAACCGCTGTAAAACTTCAACTTTCAGTGAAATTCTGTATGTAATGGCAGCTGCTAGCATGATCAATGATCCATGGTACATAATGCAGCGAATACTACTCTGTCAGGAGTCAGTATTGAAAAATTCCTCACCTTCAATAGCAATGTAACTGCCTGTAAAAATGTCTCTCACAAGTACAAAAAAGTTAAGTTAGGCCTGCGCCATGCCCCAGATATTGAAATAGTTTGAGAAAAAAAATAGGTTTACACAGTAACAGTTCTAAGAATCTGTGATTAGTGTTTCATTTTTCTGCGTTGATTGGACCAAAAACTGTTAAGATCTCTATCCCCCCCCAAAAAAATGATAAAACTTTAAATATTTCTATTTCTTGATTTGTTACCAAAGTTGTTAATCATCAGAGACAGACGATACATTATAATGATGATATTGAAATTTTACAACTGTTGCATGTTTTTTCAACAACTTGATCAACATTGTTCTGGGGACAATGACGACAAATGATAATATGTTTACATTTACTGTACTCAAGATAAACGGCTTATTTTTGGTATCAACTCTACAGTCCTGGGATAAAATAAGTGTGTGCGTGTATGTGTGTGTGTATAGAATTGGAGAACCTGCAGTATTCCACCCTTTCAGTATTGTTCATCCTTGCTCTGATCGTGAAAGAGGAAATCCTCAGCTTTGTCTGACTTGCATTAAGGTCTCAGAATATCGTGGTCTCAGATAGCTTTTTGCATTCATTTTCAGCTGCCTGTATTTACAATTATAGGTCCTTTATGCCTTTATATCTTATCACGGACAGTCTGTTGGACACTGGCTTTGCTTATCCAGACCAGAGCTCGCTTGTCTTGATTTGATTAATTCAAAGAATTAGATCTCAGTTCAGTGACTATTCTTCGCATTGCCTTTATATGGCTTCAAAAGATGCGTGTTGGTGATTTCATTTTGTAATTTCATTCATTTTTTCTCCTGCTCCCTTCTTCTTTCTTTTGTATTTGTGCCAGTTTCTTATCTTGGCATGCTTAGAGTAGTTGACAAAGCGCAGTTTTGTTCAGTCATTATTTAGCCTGTAGACAATCGTAATGTTAGCCGTACAGTATAATTATGTAGCCAGTTCTTGAATTGTCAGGCTGGTTATGACAATGCACAGTGCCAGGCTTGTGTAATTTCCAGGTTAAAAACGACGCACATAAAAATCTAAGGAAATAATGGCCCCCAGTAAAGCTTGTGTATGGACAACATATTTTATTCCTGCATTTTTTTAGCCTTACTTCACAGTGGTTGAACTGTTATACATGAAATTTTCTAAATTTGCTCATATGAGATTCTAAATTTGCTCATATGAGAGTGCCTTAGACAAGAAATTGTTCCCAAAATTGGTCGTCAGTGAAGTTTGCCCATTCTGTTAAGTCAAAGCCAGATCAGTGCTACATTAGGCCTTGGTACTTGTATTTGGCCTTCATTTATTAAGAAAGTAAATGTAACCTACTAATGTCCTCTAGATATTTTTGAACCATGTCACGAATCTATGCTAACTTGTTCATGATCTCATATTCGAAGAAGATTAATAAAAATAAAAGTCAAACGTCTTTAGATACGCCCTAACTTGCTCTGTTTAGCAATCAGCCATGACAAGATTGTTGCTTATTTTATGTCTTAACTTTTCTGTACAAAATGCTCAGAGATACTTCATCATGAGATCTTCAAACCAGGCGAAACCACACAATCATAGTTTATTGTATCAAACCACAGTATTTGTTGTGTTTGTCCAGATTCGATCAGCAATATTGTATATTTGTTACTCCCTTGAGTTCATTTGCTTTGCTTAGGGAAAAAAATGGGTCTGTTAAACGCAAGAATTTTCTGTTTTAGGTAGTAAGTAACTTCTTCATTCAGATCAGTTGAAAGTTTGATTTCAAAGTAGATTTTCAGAGTAAAATATTTTTAATAGATCTTCCCGGCCACCCACACACCCCTACACAACTTTTTCTTTTTTTCTTTTTTATTTCAACCCTAGCATTTCAGTCTTTACCCCCTTGTTATGATGTAGAAGATTTCACCGGACAGACAAAAAATCTATGCTTGTGTTAATTCCTAGACTAAATATTTTAAAAATTTGTCCAAATGATCTTAGAGGCACCAGTCAAGCGTTTTCCCTTTAACTTCATTGACACATAATATAACCGGCATCAAACTTAATTAAATGCCCATCCCATGTGATCGTCATTCATTTCTACAAATTTCACAATGACTTGTGCTAATTGTCAGGGACATTTTTCTGCTGCTTTCATTTTTCATCTGTCTCTCTCTCTCTCTCTCTTTTTGTCTCAGCAGCACAATTTATTTTGTTCGGAATCACATATTTTTTCCTTGTAGCATTTATTCTACACCCATATTCAACTATCTCATATATTTTTTTCATTATTTTTGTTTGTTTATTTGTTTGTTGTAGCACCAGCATAAGTCATGACATATTATAATAGTTAGTCGGATTTATTTTTATTTTTATTTTTTTTGTTTTTTGTTTTTACGCAAAGAAAATTGGATCTAATTTAACAGCGACAGGTCCACTGTTGCAGCGTTCGTATAGCGATTGAGTGGGTGTGTTTTTCAGAATACATGGTGCCGTTTCTATAATGATGTACAATACATGTGCATGGGTCTGTCTGTGTGTCCGCATAGTCGTGAGATATGGATAAAAAAAAAAGTGGTCTAGAATGAATGTTAGTCACTTCATCACCTTTCGACATGTTCACCGCACGAGCTTGTTATATAATGCATTTTTTCTGCGCCATTAGAATGAAGTCATTTCAATTATGTCTTTTTGTCATATTGTGAGTGACTGTTAAGTGTGAGCCGAGCATATCAGTGAATTATATATATTTTTTTGTGAGTTTAAGATACACTGTTCAATATTATACGCATTATGTATACTATTATTATATGTAGTTAGAAGTCACATGATCTGATACTAATTTCATCCTCTCTGATGTATAACCACACACCTAATTGATTACATCAGCTAAATCGTTAGAGACTATTTTTTTTTTTTTCTCTTTTTGTTTTATCTTTAAATATCAATTAAAATGATTTATATGTAGTTGCTTTGCAATATACAATAAAAATTTCAAAGAATGGGTACAAAAATGTGTTACTTTTGTTTTTTTATCAGTTCTCTTGATGCTTTTTTTGACATACTTTTGTGTTGTAATTTCCTGTGTTCATGAAACCTGTCAAATCTTGCCTCATTTCGCACTTTTTGAATGTATTGAATGTGATTGTATGTGTTCTATCTATCTATCTATCTATCTATCTATCTATCTATCTATCTATCTATCTGTCTGTCTGTCTGTCTGTCTGTCTG
>JBCAUA010000021.1:704603-720379 GCA_038406235.1 Peronia verruculata | reverse complement strand
CAGCATTTTGTCCGTGTATAAGAAATGAAGAGAGAATTCTCTTGCCAAAGCGCTTCACTGCTGAGTTGTGTCGTCTCATGCAAATTTTCGGCGTTCTACGCCCTCGTCAGGCTCTTGACTGATGTTCTTTGAGAAATTACTGGCTTATTTTATTATTGTGTCGGGTCAGGAGTGGAAAAGGGGGGGGGGGGGGAGATGGTGTGCGGAATTAAAATGTTTTTAATTATGTTATAAGTCGCTCGCTCAAACAAGCAAACATGTAGGAATAACGACCACTCACTGTTCAGACAAAATTTTGCAAGCTTATTCAGGCCCATTTAAGCTGGTAATGGGCCAAGACTGAAGTTGTGTTTTGGGTGCAAACTTCATGGCATTGTGTCAGTTTTTTTATTTTTGTTTTGTTTTGTAAATTTGTTGTTGGTCGTCTTTGTTTGTTTGTTTCTGTATTGCTTTTTTGCTATGTTTTATTCTATTTTCATGATCAAACAGTTAAATCGTTTCGATTCCATGATCCTTTGTTGTTGTTGTTGTTGTTGTTGTTGCTGTTGTTGCTGCTGCTGTTGTTGCTGTTGCTGCTGTTGTTGCTGCTGCTGCTGCTGTTGTTGCTGTCATTGGTGTTTTAAAATAAAATCAGGCTCTATCAAGCAGATAAAGATCGAATTTTTCACACATGATTTTGGCCATTTACTTCAATGTCATGTGAGCTTGTTTATCAGGTGTGGCCTCGTTTGAGTCGCTTTTGCGATGTAGCCGCCGTCGTGCCTGTCTCTTAATATGGAGTTACGTCACGCCAACCACTGCTACATGAAATTCATTAACAGAACTCCGTATCTCTGAAAACTTCTGTCTAGCGTTTATAACTTAGAGAAAGTCGATTAGTTTTGCCATCTCTCTTTTGACACCTAGAGAACATTTTTTTTTTAATTTGTTATGTTATGTTATGTTACGGTGTGTTATCTTATGTTGTGTTACGTAATGCTATGTTATGTTATTTATTTATTTTAGTACATTGTGATAATTTGGGATTTGCTTAGAACAAAATCTCAAGTAGGAAACTGAAACTTGGAAATTTTGTGCAGGCAACAACGTCTCCGCTGACTCTTTTATCAGATTTTTAACTGTGTACAAGATGCACATGTGACCTCAGAAATACATGTATATTCGATCTCATCCAAGAAGACTAGATGTTGAATTTCCTTTTACATGTTTCTCTATACATTACATGTATGTATATATATATGTATATAACTCTATAGCAAGTGAACAAGGTACCGATAGCGTGTTCGCTGAGTATAATCTTCATACTAACAAGAGGTCAAGCTCCACATTTCGTTCCCTTCGCGTGCCGCCACTGAGTGTAGTTATTTTATAATACCGGTACATTGATGCGCTTCGTTACCAAATAAACGATGGGACTTCGCTATGTTCTCTTTACGCCTTTCAACCTCTCGGGGGCTGTTATCTCGGCAGATAGATGGGACTACTGAGTCATTATAAATACAGTATCTCTTGATTGTGGCACATGTTTATGTGACGCACGCTGGGTTTGATGTCCGATTATGACGCTCTCCTGAGAAGCTGTGGGTAGAGCTTAGCCGTACATTGCTAACACTGGTTTCCAAGTGCCTCATAATAATAATACCAATAATGTCATCAAAGTCCACTAAAATAAAATCGATTTCCTTGAATCATATGTAAACTCAGTAAGTGCCGAAATAATAATAATAAAATATAATAACAATATTCAATCTTGTCCTTTCCAGCAGTTTTAAATAAGGGGATATAATTTTCGACATCTTGTTGACAAACTCCTAAATTTTATGAGTTGCTTCCCTTACACTATCGGTTGCGCTTCTTCTCCTTCAAGGTCATTCACCCTGTTGTTTTCGGACGCGGCTAACAGTGTGCTTTTGTGATGTCTTTGGAGCATAGAAATTTAAATTCGCTTTAAAGATTATCTTAATATTTTTTTCTGCCAAGCATTTCCGCTGCAGAATGCCAAATGCGTCTTGTAATTTGTTTCAGAACATGCCGGTTTGAGACGTCAATCTGTATCTCTAGTAATTATAATCAGTCATAAATGTATATCTGTTTTCGACTGCAACCTAATTCACATGTATGATGTTGATTAAATATAAAATATGTTTGCAGCTTGTAGCTGTCTTTCTTTATTTTTTTTTGTTTGTTTGTTTGTTTTTTGTGATTAAACAGACGTTTATATTCTCACAAAAATTATCAAACATGAACAAACAAAAAAATAAAAGTAAAAAGTACCATCCCTTGATCCCCAAGGGGGGAAATTGGCTTGGCCATTTCAGACCATATCACCGCAGTGCAGCACCACTGTACTTCTCCTGATATACATCAGGTACCCATTTTACAGATGGGTGGGCTGAGGAAAATTGTGTGTTATGTATCTTTCCTAAGTATACATTTTATTTTGACAACATGCAACCGCTGCGATTCGAACACCGACCTCTGCTTCCAAAGACCACAGCACAAATTACTGAGCTAACACACCAGACATTAATTTGTACAGCAATAACAAAAATTACAACAAAAATTCATTATATGTTTCAGTTGTATCATGAGTTTATTTCATGATAAATAATGTACAATCTTGACTGGGTAACACAGTTACATTAAACAGTTGATTTTTAAAATCCATTTGGCACTATGATGAAATCAAACATCAACAACAATAACAACAACAAAAATCTGAATTAGGAAGAGATTTCAGGCATCCAGTTACTTTTATTGAGCCAAAAGCAGATTTAAAAAAAAAAAAAAAATTAACTCATGTTTTAAATTCTTACTTAATTTTAGTTTTGGGGCTGAACTTCAACCCACATTGAGTTTCCTTTTGGAGTCCCCCCCCCCCCCCCCCCTTAATCTCTCAAATATCAGTTTCACACTACAGGGCCTACGCCACTTCCCTTGAAAGTCGGAGATTCACACATGAGGGTTCAAATAATTAACATTTTGAAGATGGGAAAAAAAAAAAAAAACAATAACAACACAATACTGAATACCAAGTCAGCAGTTTTTGCCTTGGTGGGATGGAGTTGTAATGAACATCAGGTTAGATGATGATATATATGTACGTAAAAATCCCTGCCTTTGAAAAAAAATCTCTACTGGTAAATATGAGGAAAAGAATACACCAAGGATAAAGAAATGAGGATGTGACAAAGTGAGACACTGAAACTTTCTGTCTCCAATGCAAAATTGATCAAAGCAAAAAGCAAAGCAAAATGGACAGTCATCAGAAATCATTCAGTGCGAACTGGATAAATTTGATTCCTCTATTAAATTGCACTTAAAATAATTATGTTGAAGTTAACTTCTTTAAATGTCTATTCATGTCTGACAGGCATAGCAAAATAAAGATTCATAGATGGCCAGACTAAATTTCTTGCTCTGCTGAATCCCAACTAAATAAGAACTAGAACTGCAAGTTCATGTATAAGGTAAAAACAGGCTGAATTAAGTTACAAAGCCTAGATATTCCCAACTCAATTATGTCACTGCTGCTTTGCTACTCCAATAGCAATATTGCTTCATTTGCCTTAAAGGGAATTCTGAAGGCTATTATTTGATCCATCATTAATTTCTGCATTGTGAAACTTGACACATTATAACTTCCCTTTTTCAGGGCCAAACTACACAACTGTCAATTGACTGTATTTTCCTATGGATTTCCCCTGTTGGTAAAGAAAAAATTCTGAAAACATCCAATTTAATCATCTTTCTGGCTTGGGGCTCATAATATCCAAGTCTAAAATTTAAAATTCCACTTTATTTATTCATAAATTAAAATAGAAAATACCCTGCAGAACAGGAACAAAATGAAGAGATTGGTAAAACAACTAAAAAAATACATCCATCATCATCCAAAGAATATGACAATGTCACTGACAACCATACAGAAATAGTGACAAACTGAGTCAAGTCTATTACAAATGTTCTGTGAAATATGCAGATAATAGCTGTCACTTTCCATAGCAAGTGTTTCTTCCATTCCTCAGAATAACTTGCTATTAAATCCTAGGTACTTGTTTGTAATTTTCTGTTGTTTACTGGACTAATACACTGACTGATCAATGGTTTGTATAAGACTCAATAACACATCACTTTTTCCACTGACATAAATAGCGAGTCTTAAGTCAAACTATGATGTCTCAGATGTAAACTGCTTTCCCCAGGCAGAGCAAAAAACAATACAAATCCAAGACTGGAACACTGCTTATATTTCAAAGTGGAGCTACTCCAACTTGGACATGACAATGTATTCCATATATATGCATGTTTCAATAACATTTGTAACAGTAATGGCCCAGCTAATATGACAGAACAGTTTATCATTATGTTCTTTTATATATAATATATGTATGTATGTATAATTATATATAATTTAATGTGAAAAATACACTCTTGAAAAATAATCATTCCAACTATTTCTTCACATTTCAGTGACATACTGCTAACTGTAAAAAAAAAAAAAAAAAGTAGAGAAAACAGTTAAAATATTGTTCTGAAAATGGACGGTCAATTTCAATTTTTTTTTTTTCTTGTTCAACAAAATATAACAATTCAATTTGTGTAGACACAAAATAAGACTAGATTGTGATCTTTATCAGCATTTGTTTCAAAGATTTCGAAAAAATCAAGTCAAAAGACCAATCAAAAATGGACGGACTGAATCAATATTGAGACAGTTTGGGACAGATCTCCTGATAACATTCAAAGTTAAGGTGAAATGATCAGCAAAAACATGATTTCTCACTACAAGGAGAGTATTTCTCTTAGAACATCATGAAAATTTCGGCCCCTCCTGCTGCACACTGTTTCTCTATTTCGTTGCGTAGGAACAGAGTCAAGCAAAAATAAAATCAGCACACAATCTTGACAAAAATTCAAGCCTGAAATGTTCTGCCACTCAGATGGCTTTTAAACTATTGGACTTTATTGTCCTTCAGAAGCCAAGCATTTGCCTGAGACAGCGTCGAACATTAGCAAATTTCCCCTTCATGACCTCTGCCTCCTTCAAAGGAGAAAGAAGCAAACTGAAGCAGAGTAACTCTTAATAATAGTAACAAACTTTGGAATTTTATAACCTAATACTTTCATCATCATTATTGCAGCCTTGTACCTAGCCTTTATATTCATACTGCCTTAAAAGGTAGGACACTGTGGATATGTCAGTCGTTCTAAAGGTTTCTTTTTGAGTGTTCCACCATGAACAATCAGGAACACTCCTCCCCCTTTCCACACACATACACACACACCCCCCCCCCCCCACCTGATAAAAACTGTTGGTTTAGCAGACAGGATCAAATACAATCACTATTGTTACCGGTAGGTCCACATTTATCCCAGGTAGCTTATCTCCCTTTGTCAAGCTGTGACTTTTGTACTGATCAAGTATGTCCCCAGGGGTGACTAGGCGGTAGATTTTTATTTTTGGCCCCCTGCTGACATTCAGGTCAAATGTTTGCTTTTCTGCTTAAGCGTTGTAAAAGTAAATTGGCAGGAACCTCCAGCTCCTTTTTGGGGCTTCATTGATTGCTCTAGTTCTCTCCAGGGGAGCTCTCTGCCCAGTCTGTACAAATCCATATCAATAACAAATTTAACACTTCTTGAAAGTAGAACAGGGCCAAAGAAGAGTCTCCAATGTAATAAGTGTAACTGATTATCATGGGCTTGTGAGAAAAATATGCCAGAGGAGTAGTGAGTCCTCCACCTGTAATAGCCTACACATTATCAAATCTGCATATTAAGTAGACCTCCTCATAAAGCCATAAACAAATCTTGTAATAATAATAATGAATAGAAACCATGTAATTGCATCTTTAATAATGACAGAAACCATCATCTTCAGAATGCAAGAGGACTGAAGCAAAGAAGCAGTTAAATTTCAAATGTCACTCAAATTTTATTGAAAACATAATGTAAACCCAAGAAGTCAAGCATTGTGCCATGCCATTATAATCATCTGATTCAAATCTGAATATTAATATTCCTGCTCAAGATGGTATTTTATCCGGCATGTTTGAGCACAATGAAAGAAAACTAGTCTGTCTCAGGCAATGCTAAGGTAACGCTGTAAAGGATCTGCCCATATTGCTACTTCAAGGTCTTGATCACAATAATCTGGAGGTCTTTACAGATCATAGGGTCTCACTCTTTGCCATGACAAACCCAACAACTGGGGCTTGGGCAGGAAGGGAGATAACGTGCATTTAAATCATATAATATAATAAAAATAAAATTGTCATTAAAAATCCAACAACTATCCGAGCAAATATGTTGTTAGCTCTTCCCAAACAATCATTCTAGATCTTTCTCTCTTTAATTCGAAAAGGAAAAAAAAGTTTTTATGCCATATAAAGAGAATCATCGAAACTATTCATCGAAATTTGAAATTTTAAGATTGGGACAACGAATGTACAACACTCTGTACGTTCATGATACTCACTTATCTGACCTGAGTTCCATGACACTGCTACGGTCTAAATCCATCTAATCCTCATGGTTCATGAGGAGCTCTTGTATTACTTCTCAATGAGCAAGATAACATTCTAATTGAAAATAATGTCGTGTCTTCTAGAACTTTTTCCCCTCAAGCTTTACACCAAAACGTGATGAACACACAAAAAGTTCACTCCGCTGCAGGATTATCTTCGTTGCAGAATTCTTTGCATAGTGCACTCAGACCAAATTAATGAGTCTCATGAACAATCTTTCACAGCTAATCCCTTAATTCTGGGCTTGACTTGACACCTGTCATGATCTCAACTCAACATTGTGTAAGTGTGGTACATATAAATCATACAAACATGTGGTGAAATGATCTTGTTTGGAAATGTCATTTAACATTCAGCTTCCAGTGTACATCCTCCACAAGCTCCTGTATCTATAATGAAGGGTTCAGTCACTATTCCTACGAATAGATTAGCAGGTTACAAACAACTCTACACTGAAATAATCTAGGAAAATAGGAGGATCTTTGTTCCATATTTCTTTAATCTTAACAATCATGACTGAGGTTCCAAAATATAACTGACTGAGCTTCAACAAACCCAGCTCAGCATATCCTGACTTCTATAATTATTTTCTTTACAAAAAAAAGTCCATTCCCAAAGAATGTGCATTTCAGAAAGACAAACAAAGTCAATAGTGCCTAAAATTTCATAATATCAACAACAATAGCAAAATCCATTTTCACATTCCAGCACAAAAAATATATTTTATACTTGACCATGACCAACAAACAGGCAACTGTGTACAGAGAGTTCTGCCATCTGTTCAGCATTTCTGTACATCGCATGTGGCTATTTCCTGGTCACAGGCAGGTAATCCAATCCAGGAATGAATTTAGCATTTTTGCCATCATAGCAGTCAAGTCAGTAGCTTTTACAACAGTGTGTGTACCTCACTTCAATCTGAACTACAAACCACAGCCCTTTTCTTTGCCATGTCTATTTGTTATACAGAAGTCTTTCTTTGATATCGTGAGTTCTTTTCTCAATATGTAGGAGTTGTTGTTAATAACAACAGAAATAACGCAACATAACAGGTCCTAGTTAAAAGTACACCTCCCAAGAAGATGCAGCAGCCGCTCAAAAAAAAAAAAAAAAACAGCTATTGATCTACAAACAGAATTCAGGGGTGGGGGTGGGGAGTTCAAATACCATCAGAATGGATGGTCAAATGCTACAGAATAATGGTGATATTAATGATTCAGATATGACTGACAGGAAGTAAAACAACAATGAAAATAACCTGAGATTTCTTCTAATGATCAGGCAAGATTCACATCACAGCCAGCTGGTATGATGGTTACGTGCATCTACTCCATGAATGATGGATTTGATGAGTATCAAGAAGGTAGGAGCATGACAGAACTCACTTTAATTCATGAAAGAAAAAAAAAAGCTTTTGCTCCATGGATAAAAAAACAAAATGCCACAAATTCTACTATATGTACACATGCACATGAAGTAAATTTTGCAAGGACAATACGGAATGTGCAGTCTCTGCAGTTCACAAACTGAATCTGATACGTATTCAAGTGTGATGCAGTAGATTTGCTATAATGGTGAGCTACATTTAATTATGTCTAACTTGACTTAGTCTCTGAGAAACTAGAGCTTCAAAACTTATTTATATTTTAACTACTTAACTTTCAATTTAAGAACCACTATCCTCTCAGAAAATTGACCTTGAAAAATGTTAAGAACTTAATCTGTCTATACTACAGATTGCTCTGCGTATACTGGGCTGTGGTTTTATGTCTATATTTGAGTGCTACCCCATCATTGGTTCTGTGTGCTTTTGTGCACCCAGTGGACTTGACCTGCTCACATCTGAATGTCTGTATCTGCCACATGAGGACTATATCACAGAGTTTTCGCAATATGCTCCAGCAGCAATAGCTTCTCTGTGGTCACACAGCACACCACCTGGAAAGTGTGCTGATATCTGGCATAATACATGGGTAAGCTAGGCTGGACCAATTTGGGGTGCATGTGTAATTGGGTTCATAATCCCTGATCTAAACATTAAGATACCACATATATAAAGCTATGCATAGTTGCTATGATGGCTTCCAAGTGATGCCAATTCAGCTTGGACTTCAGGGTCTTTGTGTAATTCGTCAATTTCTTCTGGCTGTACTCGCCGTCGATCTGACCGCAAGGAGTGGCCAGACCGATTGGATTTGTTGCTCTTTGTTGATTTGGTGGACTTGGCTGACTTGGTACTATTTGCACGCTGTGATTGGCGCTGAAGGAGATTTTGAGAAATGGTTCGATACAAGTTCTTGCTGGAGGCTGCATTTGCACTCTGAAGCAGCCAGGGATGTTTGCAGGCCTGACTAGCTGTCAGGCGTTCATTGGGATCAAGCACCAGAGTTTTATCAATGAAATCCTTGGCGAGCGTGGACACATCTTTCCAGTGCTGAAAAACAAAGACAAGCACATTGTAAAAGGATAAGTAAACTGATAACATTAATGTCCTGTACTTATCAACTTACACTGATATAAATCGGGATGCAGAATTTTAAGTGATTCATGATTATGATACTGCTACTGGGTTTAGATTCTGGCTGAGGAATGAAATCAACACAAGCCTGAACAACTGAAATTAGATTTGTTCATAATGAAATCTTAAACCTGACAAACATCCAATTTTCTCATCAGGAAGCTTATATCAGGTTTCTGTTGGAATTTTTGACTAGTCCGACTAAAATATATCATTATTATAATAACGCCTGATAATGAAAAAAAAAACAAAAAACGGCTCTACATTATCTCTTTGGTATGGATAAATGTCTTGCACCCAGAACAAATAAGTCGGAAGTTGTTCCAGGAAATCACAAGTTACGGCTATTTTTAACTATTTTCCAATTCAGACACCAATTTTGCTTTTCAGGCTGGAAAAGGTTGAATTTTCTTTTTGTGGAAAACAAATAAAACAGTATGAAATCTAAGTTGGAAAATAGCTAAAAAAAAAACAGCTGTAACTTGATAATTCCCCGATCGACTTCCGACTCTTTTGCCCCAGGTGCAAGACAAATATCCCATAAGCAGAACTGAACATTGCATTATGTAGATTTTGATCAAATGCTCTGAAGACAGTGAGAATACATGAAAAGGCCAGTTCAGGCCATCTGAGTCCTCTCCCCACAAAGAATTTTCAAAACCCAGTGGAGAGTACTGAACAGCAATACAGCAGATGAAAAATACATCCACCGTTCATCGTTCATAAATACAGTTTCCTTATGAATCAGTTCATCTTCATTAATATTTAATAATATCATACATCTATGATGATTCTGTCAATGATTCACTAATGAACTGCAAATGAGTGCATGTACATGTATACATTCAGACCACGGAGTGTATCAATGATCATGCAATTATTATAACAAAAAATGAATGCCTGGAGAAACAGCATTTTGTATATGAACCTCTCTGCCAACCAGGCACTAAAGATCACTGAGGCTAAGTTAAGGGTTACTTCAGCGAAAATCTTAAAAGAATCACTGTATTTTCAGCAATATATGAAATTTCAGAAAACTAACAAATTAATCATAAGGAAGGCTTTTTCAAGCTGTTTTCTTGGAATTATCAGAATTCATTTTCTATTTTTTTCATGTACTTAACAAAGTCATTGGTCATGTCTGTTGATTTTCTTTACTAGTGGTGAATACAGAAAGACATGACATGGTAGCTTGTATTCGCTGACTGAAAGTTCTGAAGTGAAAATGTTTTAAAAAAGTAATCCTCAAAGGTTTGTTAACATTTTATCCACTGTGAACGGAACAGGATTTTGAAGAATGAAATGGGATCTCAAATATAAGTAATGAAAAAATATGGACATCTGCAATAACGACCCCAACAAACAACAATGCAAAAACTAACAATTCTGCTAAAACATGGACAAACAAATTTTGCTGAGCACATGTTCAGGACTGACTGAAGTTGTACTAGTAAACAATTTTCTTTTAAATCAATTTATTTTGTACTACTTCAAAACAACAAAAACAACAACAACAGCAAAAACTGAGGGCAAACTACTTTCCCACTTGTAAAACAGATGACAAATCCTGGACAGGTTTCTCCATCTTTGCTCTACCTGTTCTTTCCAGCCTCCTCTTTGTATACCTCAATTGTAAGTTCAGCAAAATGAAGTGCTTTAAGTGCACTTATGGGTTTGGCTGTTCAACTCTTCACACTGGTAATATTTATGACACAATTAATAGAATTA
Organism: Peronia verruculata; assembly: GCA_038406235.1. NCBI lineage: Eukaryota > Metazoa > Mollusca > Gastropoda > Systellommatophora > Onchidiidae > Peronia > Peronia verruculata. Next base: position 709,606 of record JBCAUA010000021.1, on the reverse strand, counting down.
TTTCACTAAATGTAAAGTTTCCTGGATAAGACCTGAGCCTTAGTTTCTAAAGCCTCTATGCCACACAGCTGCTGTGTACATAGTATTACATTGGCTTCATAACAAAATTGTTAAGCAGCTAATCCTTAACACATTTTACCAAAGAAAGAGGATATATCAAGAATACAACGCCAGACAGAAATGTTGCTTTGAGATAAATGCTTTCGAAATTTTGGCAAAGACTTGTGAATCAAGGATATGGCATTGAATAGAATGATTTGACAGAGTTTTGCTGTCTTGCTTGAAACATGGGAAAAGGCCCAAAGGGTGCACTAGCGTTCATGACTCAAAACTGCAATTTTTGTAGATGTGATATTTTTGTTTTAAACCCTCAGATTAAAGTTATTTGCCCATTAAACAGACAAACAGACATAAATAAGTCATCTTGGATATTAATTTGTACCAGTATTACCACACATCACTAGCTAACAGTATTCACAGGTTTGAAAAAGGTGACATTCATTAATTTTTTTTTTTTCCAATTTTGATCATGAACAATATGGTTCAGTTAGAGACGTTTAAGCAAATATGCTGGTCTGCCATGAAACTTCAAGCATCTCTTTTGACTCCTTTCTACATCTAGATCAGATCTATTGGATATTGTTTCAGTAAGTGCTTTAACTAACTCACTAACAATAGAGAAATCAAGTTCTCTGTAAATCCTGGGACAAAAGGAAAAATAGCAGACATATTTTTTTTTAAGTGGAGAAGGGGGGGGGGGGTCAGTCTGTCGAATAGTTTCAGCTGAGGATTACTTTCCAACAAAATAATAAGAGAATGTCATCTTCTTGGCGAAATGAAACATTTCGTTAAAACAGCTTTAATGATAGTGAGAAAAACATCGTTGTTTTGTCTTTCTCAGACAAAAACTAACGCATATCTAATATTCACATACGTAAAATTTACGTTCTCTCTCCTTCATTCTTCCCCATATGAAAGACTCGACACCAGCCTTATCCAACTACCACAGACTCTGGTGTTCCATGTCTGTCCTACCATCTTTTTTTCTTTCTTTCTTTTTTTATTTTCTTCCTTCTACCTTCCTGTTCGTCTTCTTTTGAGTTCCTAGTCTGGTGCTTGGCTGGCTGGAGGAGGTTCAGACCAGTCCCCCCCCCCCCCCCTCCTTTTCCCCCAATTTTTCTGTCACAGCGTATGTTTACCCATCCCCACACACCTTTTTCTCGCCACTTCCACCAGTACTATGGGTGCAAAGTGACTGGTTTCTCGTTCTCTGCTCACCACACTCACACTACCTCACCACTCCCTTCCTTCTCAACACAGCCCATAACATCCACAGCAGAACCTCCGACTTCCTTCTTCGACTCAGTGCTCCTCCACTCCGCTCCCCTCGAGTCTTTTGACCTGAGCCGTGCCTAGCGCTCGTTCTCAATACCTTTCCGTGTCCCCTCCCTCCCCTCCCGTTAAGCCTCTGCTTCTACCAGAACGGCAGGCAGTAAGGATCAGGGGAGGTAAGGCACACACACAGGAAACCCGCATTCAACCCCGAGATAGATAAAAATAGCTCTGACACTTGGCAACGTCTCAACAGTCTTCCTACTTCGCTTCTTACCTTCTGGGACAAGGCAGTCTGCGAGCACTCGTTAGGTTTACATAGGGGAAAGTTGAGACAGCTAGCGCAGAACTCATTTTGAAAGGCGATAACTAATCCACACATTTAGACTGAATGATCAATCGTAGCTGCTGGGAGACATAAGTAAAAGAATCGCCGGGCGAGGAAGTAAAAGAAAGGGATTCAACTGTTGAAAGAATCAACTAAAAAAATGCATTTCAGACTCTGACTGCATGCTTGATCAAAGGCAAAAACGTACAGATTCGTCGTAACGGATCTGATCATGATGAAAACAAAGATCAATATTTCAAAATCATAAGGTCTGCTATCTCATCCCCTTCCGGCACTTCCGCGTCTTCCCTTCCAGAAGATACCAGGTCTGAATTTCAGAATCCTTTGACCAAGATGTAATAATGTCGTTGTTCTGATGACCATAGCACCACACCAGGCTGTAAAATGATGTTACAACTGTTATATATATTATTGTGTATTTCAATATTTGACTGATGACTGCATATGTCTATAACGTGTAAGGAGAAAGCGAGTACGTGAGAATGTGTATGACCTTGACCTAACCAATCACAGTTGAACATTCGATAAAAAAGGACTGGGGCAGAGAGGTTTTGGTAAAGAAAGGAGCCATAAAGAAATCTTTGTACGCGTTCTTAAGAATACAAAGGCGAAACCAGGGCTGCCAACAGCTCACAAAACGTTTCACTATTAAGTATGTAGAAAATTAGCAATTTAAGATATAAACTGGCATTAAGCAGGAGATTTTCTCGAATCGTCTGGTTGTATCGCCCCTGGCAAAACCCGGTAGACTTATGACCAACGACAAAGGGAGCTTTGTGGCCCTCGCTTGCTCGAACTGTATAGATCTGATCACATGATAAAGATTACCTTTTTGAAAACACACACACACACAATTCACAAGAAAATTGTGAAACAGCAACTACAGCTAATGTTCTACTTAAACATGCCAAGTAACGAATAAATAATTTTTAAAAAATAATAACAATAGACATAATCATGAAATAAATCGAAATGACAACGATAAACTCTTAGTGTAAGGTTTGGCAGCGCTGTGAAACCCCCCTAAACGCAAAAACAACAATAACAAAGGAACTAAAACGGTATAAACTTGAGGAGTATAAGTTATTAGGTATGAACATGGCGTTGGGATAATGGAAAGATGGTGGTGGTAGAGAGGATGCTTTTATACAGATCTACTGGTCTGGGACACAGTGGAATCTATGCCCATTAAATAGCCAATGCTAAAGAGGCTAACTGGAGGCTGTAAATAAATACAAAGTTTATGTATAGCCCACGTAAATATGACAAGTGCATGCGTCTGACCTAGATTTCTACTCTACTCTCTTCTTGCACACCCCGCAGACAGATGCAATGCCGCAGGCAAAACAACAAACCCTTTCGTTTTTCGCTCTCATCTTAGCGGTTTTGTTTTGTTCGTCTTTTTTTCTTTTCTTTTTTCCCCCTTTCTTTCTCAACCACAAACTGGCACAATTGAAGCCATGTGTTGTCAGTTACTGTTGTTTATGTTTCATTATATGGATATCCGGGTGCTTCAGTGCCAACCAATCAAAATCTCCACACTAACAAGCTACTTGCAGAATCCCATATACACTCTGCAATAATAACATCATTATTACAAAATGGAATTTATCTATATCAGCTTAGACTAAAATAAAGCCATATGTTGCCACCATTAACAAAAAAAAAAAAAAAAGACAAAAAAAAAAAAAAAAAAGAATAATACAAAGCCACATCGTGGCTTCATAAACAATCTGTGATAATCAAGATCTTGTTTAAACACTGAGATGAATTCTCTCCTTGCGCCCTGATCCTACAAACCGATAGTATGATTGCCTGCAGATTATCGTAAGATGCCCTGAGAAACTGGGCTAAACAAAGCAAAACAACATTTACTGCACTACTCAAGAGTGGCTGGGGCTAGATACTAAAATTCCCACACACTAAGAGACCGCGTTTAAATTCTCAGCAAACGGTAAAAGACAAAAGGTAAAAAAATAAAAAAAATTAATGCGCGGATATAAAGAAGCTAACATCACATTATTAACACGAAACTTCACTGTTCAAGCAATTTTACTGCATTGTGAATATTTACATTCTCTAATCGTTTAATAGTCCTATAGATTCGAAAGCCAATCTGGCAAAAGTGCCTGTTAAGCAAAGGCTTTCAGTCCTTCCCAATTAAATATATGCCGGAGCGTCTTAAGTGGTTTCTAGGTTAATTATAAAACTAAGAGAACAAGTCTATTGTATTTGTTAGCAAATTTCACTTCAAGATCAAGAGCAGATAAAGAGATCGCGTCCTTTAAAAATAGATTCTTCGTGTTTCAAGGGTCGCTTTCACTCGAATCTTTTTAAACCCTCACAGCGGTTGAGAAGTTCTGCTGGTTTATAATGAATTTTGTGGATTTTCTGCTAATAAGGTGAACAGGTTTGAAATAACAATGGTAACTACAAAAGATAAAAATACAACAAGAATCAACCAAAACAAACGAGACAAATGAATCACAAAAACCATAGGCAAAACAAACTTTAACAAAATATGACCAATCATAGAAGAGGGGAAAGAAAGGTAGCTGCACTGTCCTGACCGAAAATCTTTATGAAACAAAACTGCTGATAATTCTAAATGTATTAATCTCACTCCTTGTTTAGCCTAATACCAGTCTGCCAAGGTCAAAAACAAGTAATGGTCCAATTACATGTATCTGAAAAGAAGAAGGAAAAAAAAAACTCTACAGTGACCATCGGCTACCATAAATCACTCAGCAGAAGACTACCTGTGACCTTAGAAAGATGCATCTACTTGTGTAGCCAACGTACTTTATTTAAAAGACTGACTTACTTTGAAAGCACATTTGGGACATCGATTAAGTAAGCCATCATTTCAAAAATGACATAAAATGAAATAAGGCCAACAAGATCACTGTTAACGACCATAAAGCTCAAACAAGCAAGAAAAACAGCAACAAGAAAAACAACAGGTGCGCTCTTCTTGTTGCCCCGTATTTTATTATTATTTTTTTAAATTTTATTTTATTATCTTTTTGTTGTTGTTGTTGTTTGTTTGTTTTTGGTTTTGGTTTTTTTTCGTTTGTTTTTTGTTGTTTTTTTTTTCAATACATCAAGCAGATTATAATACTCCTTTCTTCCTCCGTTCCCACCCCAAATACGCATACACAATCAAGAGGGGGGAAAAAATGCGCCATACATGTGTATTATTTATTTACTTGTCGAGCTGATGTCATTTTTTCTTCTTTTTTTTTTTGTGTAGGGGGGGGGGGGGGGGGGGGGGGGGGGGGGGGGGGGGGGGGGGGGGGGGGGGGGGGGGGGGGGGGGGGGG
>JBCAUA010000021.1:650980-669910 GCA_038406235.1 Peronia verruculata | reverse complement strand
TTGCGCTGGTCGAGGGTCCCAGCAGGTTAAGCCAGAGGGATTGTTTTATTATTTGGTATACTGTAGTGTCAGTCCGGGGCCGGAGACGCCTCAGGATAGGGACCGTAGTGCTCCACCAGTGCCCTGGCCTCCACTGTATTATCATTACCAGGCCTCCACTGGCTCCACTGTATTATCATTATCAGAATATACAGACAATATAGAATCTAGATCTAGATCGTAGATCTAAACGTCTAGATCTAGACTGCATGGGAATAAGCATTAGATTTAGTTTTAGATCTTAATTATGGTTTGCACAGACTCTCTAGATCTAGATCTAGAGATCTCAATGGGAGATGACTGATGACAGTGATGTCTACTGACTAAATCTACTTTCCTTCACTTTACTAGTCAGTTTGAGGGCACTACTGTGGTTTTGTGGTCCTGAGGAATCGATACCCCTGGTGTGCAGCCCCGAAATACGAATCGATACTGCGGCCTATTCAGTATATACCAAATAATAGAACAACCGCGCTGGTTTAATCTGCTGGGACCCTTGACAGTGTTAGGGTGGACGTGCTGGTCAAGGGTCTCATACATGTTAGCAGTAGGGAGGGCCGTCACCCGCTCCTTGGACTTAGGCTACATGTTAGTGTTAAGGTGGACTTGCGCTCGTCGAGGGTCCCAGCAGTTAAGCCAGCAGGGTTGTTCTATTATTTGGTATACTGAATAGACCGCACTATCGATTCATACTTTGGGGTTGCGCACCAGGGGTATCGATTCCTTGGGACCACAAAACCATGGTAGTGCCAATTTGAGAAATAGCCTCTTACAGACAATTTGTCGGGTGCCCAGGGCAAAAGAGTCGGAAGTTGATCAGGGAGATTTCAAGTTACGGCCATTTTTAACCTAACTATTTACGACTGAGATACATTTTATTTGTTTTCTACTAAAGAGAAATTCAGTCTTTTCTAACTTGAAAAGAAAATTTGGTATCTGAGTTGGAAAATAGTTAAAAACTGCCTTAACTCATGATTGCCTGAAACGACTTCTGACTCATTTGCTCTGGGCGGGAGACATTTTGTAATGTGACTTGCAGATCTTAGGACAGATAACCTACTTGCTAAAAGTATGCTAGCAGTAGAAATTAAATGCAACTCCCACTTATCAGCAACAATGACCTTAAAATTATAATACGATACAGTGATCGTGTTCTCTGTTTCGCGACATTTAAGAATATCATAGTTAATTTTATCACAACTTTCATGTTCAGATGGCAACAAGCAGTGATGTACGAGACATCTTGGAGCTAGACTCTGGTCAAATAGGCAATGACTTTGTCACTAAAGAATCTTTGATGAATGATGGCAAAAAGGTAAGCCTTTTTTTTTTTTTTCCATCAAAAGATATGACAAATTCATGCATTTTAAAACTGTAGAAAAAGGCCAAGAGATGAAATAAACATTGAAAGGGATAAGGCAGTCAGAATCAAGAGTTGCTACTTATTTGTGTGGTTTGTACTTTTTGCCAATAAATATTAGGTTGTAAATATACGATTCATGGAATTTTAAGTGGAATTAGATCAGCCTAGAGAACAATTTACATCCAAGTGATTCCACCATGACCACAACCATGAAAAGATTGTACAAGCACATGTTATCAGTTCTAGTTTACAAAAAGTCAAATGTACGATATTGTATTACCCATAGACTATCTTTAAATTTTAGCTATATAGATAGGACATGGACCCAGCTAAATAAACTTCAGTTAGTTCAGTGAATGATTTTGTATGACATTACAGGCTTGAGATTTAACGCTCGCCAACTCACCAATGGCCCTTAAAAATGGTGTCTGGTGAACTCGATTTACGGCACCACTCGCCCGGCTGGCGACCTAAAAAATTACGGCCACTGGTAGAGATTTCGTATAGTTGTATTTTATTTTTTTTTAAATTCTAAGTTAAAAAAAGGAAAAAAAAAGAATCTTGGCTCAAATGTGGAGCGTGTCTGGAGCTATTATCTATCTTAAGCGGACGACGTGAGTGTCGCGTCGCCACCCCCTCCCCCTCCTCCACAACCGAACGACGCAACCCTCGCTAAGCACTAAGCACCTTAATTCCTGTTGTTAAAAGTTTCGTTCAGTTTTACAGGTAACTTTTTTAGTTATGGAAGGTAAAAGGTCGTGACCCTGCGAACTATGAGGGATGTGCAAGTGGGGTTCTGTCAAGGGTTTTCGACATCAGGGCGGCGCGAGGCGGGTGATCACTCAAAGAGAGAGAGAGGGGGAGAGGAGGAGATCAGAGAAATGTCTGTCTGGGGGAGATGAGGGAGAAGGAGAGGAAGACAGTCATGATGAAGAAGATCTGTTGGAAAGTCTCGGTGCTGGGATAGATGATGATGACTTTGCTGGCCTGAAGAAGGCAGACCCATGCTGCTTCAGCTTTTTGATAATTGAAGAAGACAATGTTGATCTTTGTGCTTCTAATGCATAACAGGGACAAATCTTGTTATAACACTTTTATCGAGTCAAATACTTGCAGTATTACTGTTATGGTATGCCTGGGCGGTATATCAATATCAATAAAAATAGAGAATAAAGTTGTTTTCTAAAAATAATCAGCAGAAACAGTGTTGTTAATGAAAGTATTTTTTATTAGCAATAGTAAGACAATTTAAGAACTGCATTTTCGATCAAAGGGTCTGGCAACCTGAATCATTTTCTGGCAACCTTAACTTCCTAGATTAGGAGCCCGGCTGGCTCCTTAGCCTGGCTTGCTAAATCTAAGGCCTGCATTATCTGTCATTTCAAGCATGCCATCTATGATCTGTACTATAAATCTCCAACAAAACCCATAAACTTGGATTCGAAAACTGCTGAATTCATCCATCTGATATTTGACACACAAAAATTTGTTGCATAAAGATCCATATTTTGATCTAGATTGCATTAAGTTGAAGAAAGCTTATTGTCCTTGACATTATTCTAAAAAGGCAACAATAATTGTCTCACGCCCAGGGCAAATTATGAGTCGGAAGTCGATTGGGGAGATTTTTAAGTTACAGCCATTTTTAACTATTTTCCAATGGAGATACAAAATGGTTTGTTTCCTACAAAATGAAAATTCAACCTTTTCTATCTTGGAAAGAAAAATTTGGTATCTGAGTTGGAAAACAGAAACGGCTGTAACTTGCGATTGCCCAGAGCGACTTCCAACTCATTTGCTCTGGGTGCAAGACAATTGAAGAGTAAATGGGATTTTGTATGTTCCTAAGAATGGTGCCCTCAAAACACCAAATATGTTTTCTTTGAGTAATCTTCAGTTTAATCTCCCAAAAACCAACATTTTGAGTCACCTGGCAGGATTGGTTTAACCTGTATTTAAATAAACTACCACAAAAGCTGTGAGTTCTCTTTTAGTATTATATTACTAAACTTAGGGCTGTTCCCTAATTTTCCAAGCGACAAAAATAATTTCACATTCTTTCAGCATCGGTAAGATTACAGAGCAACTGTTTGATTTTCACTGGATGTTTTAGTAGAATGCATTTGATATTATATTCTCTGGTAGATAGACATTTGAATTGCCTTCATAATATAATATAAACTTTAGTTGTCTTGTGATTTTTTTCTGCCTGAAACATAGCACAGCCATCACTGGATCATTCATTTAGTAATAATTTCAAAAGATTTACTGCATCTTTGGTGATGTCAATTGAAGATATAATATAAGTTGGAAAGGACAGAACTGATGTATACTTTTAAGTCAATCAGATTTACACCATGAAGAAGAGTCTGCACACGTGTAAAAGGAAAAGGGAGCAAGAGTTCAAATAAAATTTTCGGTCAACTCTCATACCATGGTCTGTTTTTTTTTTAACTCACAGACATTACCAGTGATATAAAAGAATGTATACTCCTCTTTGAGGTAGTGAATTTTTTTTTTATATGCATGTTGTGGTGGCACAGAGCATTTCTTTGTTATCAGAAAGTATCCTTGTTTATTGTCATTCTTTTTTTGTAGAAAAAGGTACGGAAACCAGATGGAGCTGTTAAACGCCCCGAAGGTATGCATCGAGAATTATGGGGTCTTCTGCATACAGACAGCAGATATCAGACGTGAGTTTGTATTCTTGAAATGAAAATGACATTTTAAGTAACAAATCTTTAAAAAAAAATTACCTGAATTGAAGTGATACTTGAAAGGCTTTAACTATTATTATGTATGTTAGTGTAAAATTGTTTTTATTTCTTTTTAACATAATATGTGGACCATTGCAATTTACTTTATGATTAAAACATAATTTTCAACTCAGCTTCTTAAATATAACTAGAGCTTAACTTTTATCAAGAATTCTTTTTTTTTTGTCATTGTGTTTATTCTCATTGTTGTTATTGTGTTTTATTCTCATTGTTGTTATTGTGTTTCCATTTAAGTTTTTATCTTTGCTTTGTTTTTCTTAATCTACATTTTTATATATTTCTTGATTGAACTATATTGGGAATGAATGAATGAATATCATCATCTAAGCCCACTCCTTATGTTTCCTTAGAGATGCTGCACCCATTATTCCTTCTGATTCCAAACAAGGCTACAAACAGATGAAAGCGCGCATTGGTAGCAGTCGAGTAAGACCATGGAAATGGATGCCTTTTACAAATCCAGCTAGAAAGGTAAATATATGTTTAGCTGATACTGTTTCAATTCCATACAGACTAAATTTTGTACATAGTTTTTCTTACGTAGATTTTCTGATGGTAATCTAAGATATTCATTTGCAACACACATTTCAGTGCAGTGCACATATTAGTTGAGGCAAAATCACAAGAAAATCACAAGAATATTATATTCCCTACCTTTTGAGGGCTTTTTCAGAAGACCGTAACTTTTTCTTGACGTACTCTGTTTCTAATTCTCACTTTAGGATGATAAGTTTACTTTAGGTATATGTCTTGAAATGTTTTGTTTGTTAATATTTATTTTATTAAGCTTGATGGTACTTTGTTTACATGAACTGATGAAAGTAAATGTGAAGTAGACAAAATGAGAAATCATTATTCATATTTCAGGATGGTGCAATATTTTATCACTGGGGACGAGTGGCTGATGAAGGAAAGGATTATCCTTTTGCAAGATTCAACAAAGTATGTATGATATTACACATGATTTCAGTTTTTTGTTTGATTAAAGTTGATATGCAAGTTGGATTAAATAAAATACAAGCAAGATAACCTGTGTTTCACGGAATGCTGACATATCTCTGTTTGTTTGCCATTAAATGATAAGATGAAAGTATTTACGTTCATGCAAACTGACAAATGGAGGATATAGCCATTATTTTGAGTTCTAATCTTTTTATGTTTTGTCTGTGAGAGCCTCAGATTGTTTTCCCTCAAGTATGATATTATCTATCTTTGGGTTCACCATTTGGTGTATTTTGACATGTGCTTTTCTCTCCCCCAGTCATTAGATGTTCATGTATGTTTTTGAGTTATGTGTTGACCTACCTCTCTGTTTGTCATTCAAGACAGTTGATGTTCCCACATTTTCGGATTTAGAATACCAGCAACATCTCCATGATGATAACTGGACAAGGCAGGAAACAGATCACTTGTTTGATCTATGCAAGAGATTTGATATCCGCTTTATTGTTGTCCATGACCGCTGGGACAGGGAAAAATACAAAGATCGCAGTGTTGAGGACTTGAAGGAAAGATACTACAACATTTGCAATACACTTGCAAAGGTATTTGTAGCATATTACTGTTTTGTTTCATTTATTAGCATACCCTGTTTACTTATTTTTTTTCTTCATCGAAAATTAATGAGAAATAAGATGTGTTGCAATGTGTGATAAGTAGATTGTGTTCTCTTTTTTGTCATTTTGGCAGTCCACTGAGATTGATGATGTTTGTGATCTCGGTAAGTAGTAATTTTGTATGGTGGATATTTTTTGACATGCCATTTGGTGGATGATAGTATCGTGGTCCGCATTTATTACATCACACCAAACATTTGTTGGGCTTTAAAGATACTGTTCATCTTGACTGAAAAAATCTTCACAAATCTTCACAGTTTATTGGATTACTAACAGTAGTTGTCAGGATCTTCATATCAAACTCTTGTTTCTCTTGCATCCAAGGTTCGAGCACCCCAAGGAACAGAACCAAAGATTAAGGCATTTGATGCTGAACATGAAAGACGTAGAAAGTTGCAGCTGACCAAACTGTTTGATAGGACTCAGGAACAGGTGAGGGAAAAATCTATAATTGCATTGTCATGAAATGATCCTATACATAGACACAGTAGAAGTGGAAATCTTTTCATGAATTTGTCAAAAAAACAAAAAAAAATGGGGGAAATGGTGAAAAGGTGGGTTTTTTATTTTTTTCTATTCTTTTCTCTTTCAGCATGATCATAAAGTTATAGTCTTTTCATTGCTTTTATTGATTGTTAAAAAGCAGATGGAAATAATAAATAATTGTACATGACATTTCAAGAATTGAAGTATCAGATTGAGCAAGAAAAACTCTCTGAAGGCCATGCAGTTCTGAGATATCCATAGACAGAGTAGAATTTGTGAAAAATTAGTATGGCCTTCTGACTAATACTGCAAATTCTCCATAGGTTGAAGAGGAGGAATATCTCATAGGAGAACTGAAGAAGATAGAATTGAGGAAAAAAGAGAGAGAAAAGAAGCAACAGGACTTGCAGAAATTGATCACAGCAGCAGACAGCACATCTGACAGCAGGAAAGCTGACAGGAAGAACACCAAAAAGAAATTGCAAGCAAGAGAAATGAAGCTGAAGGAGGGTGGAGTAAGTTGCTTGTCAGATTTATGTGTGTGCTTGTATGCGCACAAAAGACATTTTGCTGTTAGTTAACGAAATTTCAATTTGTTATTGGTTAGTCTTTTTCTTCTTCCTTTTTTTTTCCCCTTTTTGGGTCTCATCAGATTGACTTGTTTACCTCTTGAGTGGAAACTTCTGAGACCTTTGCAATTTTTTGTTGATGTGTTGTTTTGAAAATTCATTGTTTCAGACAGAGGAAAACTTTGTCATCTCAAGTTGAGTTTAAAAGTATTTACTAAGAAAATTGCACAGTCTTAGTGTTCTGTATCACCCAAGTTTTTATTGTATTCTGTATGTCACATTGATGAAACTGTATTGTTCTAGATTTAAATATAAATAAAAAGTGCAGTCTGTAAATGAATTTATTCTCATATTCAACCACATATTTTCCTGAGAACATGTAGTTATAATAGACAAATTAGCAAATAAATTTTATCTTTCACAGATTATACCAGAACCTGGAGGTATCAAATTTCCAGATTTCAAAGCTTCTGGCACTAGTCTGAGAAGTCAGAGAGTAAGTCATTGGAGCCAGTTCGCTTTTTCTTCTTCTTTTATAGGATGATTATGAAACAGATATTAAATCAGTAACATCTAATCAATGTTCCACTTCTTTTTCCTACAATATAATTTCAGTATTGTTTCCACTAGAATGACATCATGTATCATGAGATTTACCTTTTATGATGCTAAATTTGGAAAATTGAGGAATAGAGTATCATCCACTGCATTATAAAGGTTTCAGCTTTGTACAATGACACATACTGGGATAAGCAATTATGATTGTAACCCATCATCTCAAAATGCAGATTCACAAACAGTGATCATTTTTCTCCATTTCTGCTGCAAAGAACATTGTGACAAAAGATCCAGTATGTCATGCTTCTGTTGGCACTGTTTTGTCATACTTCTGTTGGCACTGTTATCTGATATTATCAAATGATTTATTGTGTCACTGTCCTGCTATGGTACATCACACGGTGATTGATTAATTAAAATTTTTTTGTTAAAATTTATTTGTAGATGAAACTTCCTGCGACCATAGGTCAAAAGAAAACAAAAGCAATTGAGCAGGTGTTGGAAGAACTGGGTCTAGGTGAGTTTGATTTCAAATGCAATAAAGAGGTTGTTTTTTTCACATTTCTTATGGATTGCTCCTATGGATTGTCATAGAATACTAATAGCAGTTCACAGATTTGAACCTGATCTTTTGGTGGCTAGTTATGTGATTTTACTTTTTAACTTGTTAATTTTTGATTTTTAATATTCCGTAACTGTTTTTGAACATGATGCGAGCTGTGATTTTGAGTTGCATATGTGGTTGTGGGATAAAATGATTTCACTTATGTGACAGAAACATCATCTTGGATTTAATGTACTTGGCTTATTTTTGTCTATTTTCTTTCTTCTCCAAACTTTCAGAATTCAATCCCATGCCCACGGAAGAGATTGTCAATGGGTTTAATGCTTTGCGCCAAGACATTGTTTTACTGTATGAGCTTAAGCTGGCCATGTCAACCTGTGAATATGAATTACAGACTTTGAAGCATCGGTATGATCAACTTGTAGCCACGAGGGTAAGGTTTCAGAGGATTGTAAGGATTTATTCAATTTTGACATATTATTTTATATTTTCGTGCTTCACATCAGGAAGTGGCTAGCAGGGTAGACATTCAGAAATTTCTAAGCTTTTTCTACTGTATGGTAATTATTCTTAGCTTTTCATGGAAAAGTAATACAAGAAGCTAAGACTGAACAGATATCTTGTAGGTTCATATTACTCTCAATTCTTGTTTCTGTTTGTTGCCGGATCATGTATTCATTTTTCTCCTCATAAAAGCACGTTGAAGCCTAAGCAGTTGTGAGATGAAAGAGAATCTTATCACTTGTTACAAGTATGCTATCCCAGTTTAGAGGATGGAGGGATGCTTTGCCTGTACCAATTCCCCCCCCCCCCCCTCCCCCCTTCAAGGACACAACTTTACAAGGATACATAGGAATTTCATGAAGCAGAAATATGAAGTTGATTTAGCCAAAAAAAAAAAGAAAGAGAGAGGAAATGGAGCTTGTGGAAGAATTTGTTTTTCGCAATAATGAGTCTAGGAATCTTGGTAGTCTTCTCTCCTCCACCTATTTTCTTTTTTTTTTTGTTCACTTTTCACTTGACTTTGTTTCAATCATTGCTGCCTCGCATCCTCTTTTTTCTGTTTTTTTTAATCACTTTACCATATTTCGGTCATTTTTAAGCTGAGACAGATGCCAAATCATGTTATTTACTTTTTGATGATTCTGATTCTCAGAGTGGTGGGACAGTCTCTAGTTCCATGCCGTTGCCACAGAGCAAAGGTTCCACATTACACAGTCCTGTGGTGGATGATGTTGTAGGGGAGAGCAGTCTGGATGATATCAGTAGCTCACCCACCAAGCGAAAGCTTTTGGTGGACACTATCGATGTGGTGGGCACACCTAACACACCTAATGTAAGACTTGTTTCCTTTTTTTTTCTCTGTTCTTTCTTCCTTTCTCATGTTTTTTTTTTTTTTTTTACCTTTTTTCTTTCATTCTTTCTGTCCTTTCTCCTTTCCTTGCCTCTTTTTTTCTTTCATTTCTTTTTTTTTCATCTCCATTCTTGTTCCTTTTCTCTTTTGTTTCTTTGTTAATGTTCTGTCTATTGTTGTTTTTCTTTTTTTTTCCAAACTCATTATCTGCACTTATTTTTCTTGTGCTGAAAATGTTTTTTTGTCCACTTGGGAAACTCTTGTCCTGTGTACATTTATTCTATTATAATGATGCATTCAGCTGAGATCGGAAATTGAGCCTGAATCTTACTTGATTTTTTAGTACATTTTTGAGATATATTGCAGTTATTACAGGTGTAATAAAAAAAATTGCACAATTCATAGCAGATGTTCTTTCTCTTTGTGATATTTACCATGAAAGATCATAACCGTACGTAAAGTTTCTGTGGTTTCCTTTTCAGAAGAAACGGAAGGCAGCAATCGAGCAGAGCAATGTCCTGAAGAAAATAAAACAAAAGATCTGAATGGAAAGGATCTGCATATGTACATATTGTTGTTTTGTCACTTGCAAGTTCGTTAAATGAACAACTATCTGAATTTATTTCCATAGATTAGAAAAAAGTTTCATCATAAAAATACATCTGAATATCTTAAATGTTTGAAGTTTAAGCAGTGACTTTCAGGGGTAAAATTTAGTTTTTCAGTATGCCATTGAAATTCTACTTCAGGATATGTTTGTGTTGCAGAGTTGCAGTGAAAGACTAAAAGAAATATTTTCTTTACCATATCAAATGACTTTTCCCCCCTCTGCTCATTTTTGTAAATATTTGTTTTCTGTTGGTAAAATCCATTGTCAACTTATTTAAAGTGTAATGTGCATTTTAAGAACAACACTTTCAATTTGCAAGGTGAAAATGGAGTTAGTTCAGTTGACCTCAGCTTTATGCAGGGGGTGTCTATTTGACTATAGGCAATGTTGCATATGAGTAGAATGCAGTCAATTCCACTTTGAAAGATATGTTCAATGTTTTCAGTGAGCTTGCGCGAGAAAAAGTGAAGAAGTGAGAATTGAATTCCAAAGAATGCTTTGAAAGCCTGATGCGAGTGGTTCAAATGATATAAGGGAGTAAAATATGAATGTAATAAAATATTTTCCTCAAATAAAATACTGGTTTTGTCATTTATTTTACTTTACTCATATGCAACATAACATGAGAATTGATTCAAGATCTTGTTAACAAAGGCATGGAATTGCAGCTAGCATCCCATTTGTGTATAATTGTTTCTATTTATTTTGTCATATTTCACATCACTCAACAACAACAAAAACAATAAAACCTCACAAACATGAGACTGACCCATATTATATGTACAAATGTGCTGCTGTTTCAATAGTCTTTTTGTCATTGGGAATGTACTGAACTAATTTCACTGAGAAAACCTAATTTCATGCCCTTTCATATTGAATCTGTAAAATGATTAAACATGTTTGCGTGGTGTTCAGATATCAGTCTTTACATTGAGAAATAGAAAATTCTCACAAGACGACATTCACATTTTTGGAGACTTAGTAATAATGTGACGAATGTCCCCAAAACATATATTTTTCTGTTAAGTGTAACAAAAAGAGTATTTTGTTCAGTGCGGAAATAAAACGAGCCATTTTTGATACAGTCTCCATTGTACTTCATATCAAATTGCTAAAGTGAGTAACATTGTTTAAATTCACTATTCACTGGAAGGAATGATACAAGCAAATACTGACTTGTTTTCATTACTACTGGAATACCTCATTTTATTTAGTGACAGCAAAACATATAAACAATAAACAAACATTTCACACTCATTCACACAGACACACATTAAGCACTGAATACTAGGACAACATCAAGAACATAATGTTTATTACATTTATGGCTAAGAAAAGAATTTGTGACTTGAACATAGCAATTTACACTTTGGGTTTATATACAAATGCACTTTGGGTTCATGCAGTGTTCTTATATTCTGACATTTTCACAAAACAAAATTTGCATTTATATCAAGGCAGGGGAGGGGGGGGGGGAGGGGAGAAGAGAAAGTGAATGAAACAATAACAGCACTGTTCATGCAGAAAAGAGCTCAAAGTGTTAACAGCTGAACCGAATAGAAACAAATGTGCACACTTCATGAACCTCAGAAAAAAATCAAGAGGTCTCAGCAAAGCTATCATTATGTTCTATAAATCTTTCAACCTCCAGATGGAGATTATCTGACAAAAGCTAAGCTATCATCAATTTCCATTTAACTCGGAAGTAGATAAGGACTACATGTACTTTTTTTTTTCTTCCTCTTCCATGGCAAAGCTATGTCTAGCCTTTAATAATTTATAACCGTAAAAGCTTTACATACATATATATTTATAGAATTAGCACCATCACCAAAATATGGCAAACCATTAAATATATCCTAGGGGGGGGAAAAGGGGACATGTTCAGCTTTATTCAGTGGAGGAAATGTTGACATTACTTCATAGCCTGACAAGCTCAAACAGATTAATAAATTAAAAAAAAAAATACAACCAGACATAGACTGTAAGTGTCTTTGAAATCAAAATGTATCTGTAAATAATTAAAAAAATTAAAGGCAGCTCTCTGCTCCTGATAACTAGGACCAAAGAAAAAAAAAAAAAAAATTGGTGATAAAACTTATAGCCCTACATGTAACTGTTTACATATTTAAAACTGAAATAAAAAAAAAAGAATGTTTCAGAATCAGAAGTAAAACAAAAAGAAAAAAAAAAACAACAGAAGTCCACTGATGAAATTAGAACAAATCTCGGATTGACAGGCCTATGTAACAATATCTTTTTCTAATAATTAACGCAAGTAAATTTTACATTTTACCTTGAAATTATTACTCAGCCCTCTCCCTTTCCCTGCCCTCCAACTCCTTTCTATAAATACATGCTAAAAACCACGTCATTAACAGTAAAAAAAAAAAAAAAATTAAAGTTAGTCAATTGAATATACAATGTATTTCCTTGCTCTCTCTCATGTCAGCAACAGCATAACCATAACCAGCTTCTACTTCAGTCTTAGCACAGACAGACATACCATTAACAGACAGAAATCACTTTAATCACTAAAAATTGTATGCTATGCATGCACAGATTATGACCTGGTGCAATAACAAGTAATAATATGATATCGCTATGTTTGTCCGTTTTATTTCTCGTTCTATACATGAACATCTCAGCACGAGACAGAGCAAATCACTTAACCAATGCTTGTGTCTTAAAATCCTCACTCAGACAATTCATCTCAATCACTCCAGTGGTTCCAAATGAGGTCTTGTCACACACACAACTTTAAACATAACCTTAAAAGGCATGGGACTTGATCTGGAATTATTACATTACAATTATAGCATAACTTTTGAGTCTAGAAATTTGAATTTAACTTGAAAAAAAAAAAAAAATCCTGGCTTAAACATACTTAAAGCACAACATAATCACGACTGATGGACAAGTAACCAAAGCAAATGAAAAGTTACTGTAAGAATGCATTCATCAAGCATTCACAACAGTGATTAATTTCTTCTTCCAAAATTGTTCATTCTGTGACAGGCATAGGGTAACATTTTCAAAGATAAGATCCACAACAAAAAAAATTCTCAATCAATTCATTCATTGGAAAAAAAAAAAAAAAAATCAAACATTTCTCTTTCTAACTTTCTTGTAGACGTCATTTTGTCACAACCATTCACAATTCACATTCGCGTTATGGACATTAATGGAAATTTTATACTTTTGTTTTTTCATTCTTTGTCAAAACAGATACTTCCAGATATTTACAAGAAATATTACAACTCACTGCATTGGGTATATCTGCCTTCCATAGAAACTGGCCTTTGGCCTGGATTTGCCAAGCCAAGAGCTGTGCATCCATCCCTGAGCATGACAAAACAGATCACTAGCTTTTATCAATACCATGACAATATCACTCTGTGACATGGTGAAAAACAAATCTCTTTGAACACAGACCTGCCACTTTGCGCACCCCAAAAATCAGTATCTTTACTCTAAAATGAAATTTGGTCGAAAAAATCTGAACTATACAAAACAATGTGATAATATTACACCTAATCATGTTCAAGTTTAAAATACTATATAATTATATACTGTATAATAATTCTAATCAATGAATAATTCTGTTTGGGCTAGCAATACACTACTTCCTAAATCAACAGATTTAACTATTGTATCTGTTGTATAATTTTCAAATAAGATCTGTAATAATAGCCATCGATCATTTCTGAATAACAGTGATGGAAATAATAATAACAATAATAATAAAGACTAATGAAAGAAATAATTCAATTACAACGTATGTACTGATGGATTCAAGTCAAATATATTGTCAAATCAACCCAACCCATAGACTTACCAGTATGTCTATGATCCAACCTAAGAAATAAAAATGTGAAACATCTAGAGTCTAGATATCTAAACAAAAAAATGGTTGGCGATAGTACAAAGCACGCGAGTTGGGCTTGCCGTGAGAACTAAGAGCTTGCCTACACTTGATGTAGTTTGGAATTAGATAATATTTTCATTCTTTCGGATAATAAGTAATGAGAGTTGCTGAGACAAGCTGAGTAGCGGTTACTAATCATGGAAACTCATTTTTCACAATGAAGACATGAAGTGAAATGTCTCCTGGCACTTCCATGATCCAGTGAAACAAAATCAAAACTGTTCAAATAGGCATGGCTGGGCCAATGTCAGTGAAACAAAAAATTAAAATATCATTAGGCAATCGGAAAAACTGGAGGACAGGAATGTGTGGGGTAAAATCGAAACATTCCGATAAAATCAGAATAAGTGGCAGGTCTGAGAACTACAGCTCCATCTGTCCTAAGTCAGGTCATAATAAAGCTCCATGTGTCAACCCATGATTTTCATTCATCATGTATTTGGCTCACGTATAAAAAAGTGAGACTCGGCTACAGCAGGGATGTGATTGAGCTGACACTAGGGACAAGAATATGTTGGATTTCTGCATGTGTAAAGGATGTATCAAATTCATTGTCAAACTGCACTGTACATGGAGCTTTATTTTCTTTCTTTCCTTCTTTTTTTTTTTTTGAGTATTTAATTCAAAACTATTGCAACAATTTGGAATTGCTGCAAAAACTTCAATTTGAGGATGCATGTTACAACATCAGAAATTGTGATACAGTGGTCTCCGCCTATGAACCTGCCACCTAAGAACCCAGTCTGCCTAAGAGCCTGCCTCTGCTGCGAAACAGAATTGTTTTCTTTATAATTTACCCCTCTAAGAACCCGCTCCCAAATAAAAAAAATCTGTCTCAGAGCCCGGTGTTGGGCCAAGACATATGAATATTCATGGTGTAACTTCACATCATATTGTCCATTTGAGAGAAATGCACAGTGCTAGATATGCAGTAAAATGGGGATGAAGGTGGGGGGAACAGGTAGAGGAAAGGAGTGGAAGTGATTGCTGATGTATGACTGCATACTCAGGCCACACTGTGGACCAACCTGTAAGCATTTCTTTGTTTGACAAACACGTGGGACAGCACTTGTGATTGGCTCTATGGATAAGGAGGTGTCAAGTTTACCCTCATGACTGGTCCGTTGTTTTGCTTCTTCGGTTGGTCTGTAAATACTTGACTCACTTGTCGCATGTGCGATTATCACAGGGTGGCAAAGCAATGTTATGTTTCTATTCAGCAATAAAACCGTTATGTGAAAGCTCACCCGACATTTAAACACTGGCATTATTGATTATTGGTGTAATTATACACTAAGAAAGGTCAGGAATTGTTAGATATAATTTACAACATGCAGATGAGATAAAACACTGTACTTATTCGTATTAACAAACGGCAACGATCAATTTGTCATAATAGTGAAGACAATCTACGGTCAGACGGGTTGCGTAACTTTTCAATATGCCTATGAACCCGTCCACCTAAGAGCCCGCTTTTTTTGTCTCCTGGCGACTGGGTTCTTCGGCAGACACCACTGTATTAAGGAAAGAATTTAAAATCTGCCTCTTAGTCTGATATCTGGCAAATCAGAGATTGTGGCTGGACTGGCAACTCTAGGATTTGGCAAATCGATGCCAAGCTTCTACCTGTCCTCACTGACCAAAGTATTAATGCTGGTAGGTCAGTACAAATCTGATAGCTAAGCAAACCTCTCATAATATTATATTTCACTTGAACATCATCACATTCGGACTCTGATACATGCACATGTAGCCATCGCACAAAATTCTACGCAAGGGCTCGGGCAGGTCCCGGTCCTCGCTGACCTGCATCAAGTTCATCAGATTACTCTCAGCAAGCCAGGTGGAAAATTCTGGAACAGATACAACCTCGGGTATGTTGTAGCCACTTTGCTCACCTGTGAATCAAAATCATAGCATGAAATTGCTGGTGTGATTTAACAATCCTTCCTTGCAGACAAACTTGTAGAACAGATTCATAAAATTGAAACTAACAATAAGCAGGGCAATATGCTTGAAAAACACAATGCTATTTATCGAGACAGGAATGAGAACAATATGTGGAAATTCTCACGAAAATTTCAAGTAATGTTTGAGTTAAACTTAAATAAAATCAGTTTCAAATGGAAATTTTCAGCTAAATGCGTCAATGAAATCTCTTGGGCTGAAAGTTACCCTCAAAGACAGAAAAAAAGCCTTTTTTTTTTTTGTTCTAAACCAGTTTTTGAAGACTATTTTCTGCTTATATTACCTTGGGCATTAGAAGCCAAAATGGCTCATATGACAACAGTATAACAGACAAACTGCTGGTGAGATTAACATCAAATAGTCCACAAAAGGTCTGATGATTGAAATAAACTGTTTGCTTTGGGTGAAAAACTGAACATAATTTACCCATTCTGTCTGCCATAGAATCAAAGAAAACCCAGGGGGCATCTTGACCCGGTCCACACTTTACAAAGGAAACATAGTGGCTAGTCTGTATGCATATCACAGCAAAAAGTTCCATCTTCTCTCTGGGCAGAGGGATAGAAATATCATCCTGGTCCCCCTCCATATCTGTGCTCCCTCTTTTACTCTTCATTTGCTCCTTCTTGTTTCGGTAATGGACAAGAAACTCCTCCCGTGTTGTGATGGGCTCGGGTTTATGAGAGCGGCGACTAGTGTGTTGGTGGGACTGTAAGAGGCAGAGGAAAAGAAAAATTGAAAGAAATGCTAATGATATTTCTAAGTATGCAAACACAAGTATTTGTCACCCCCAGTCTCGGCTCCATCTCATTACAAGTGATACCACTCCCTACTGCTGAATGAAAAATTAATGATATAATATTTAGGAGCCTGAAATGGATGGTGAGTCAATTCCCTGTGTTTGCATCTTTAAAATGCTAGTTTTTACAGTGGGGGTTGGGAATGATGTCACTGTTGAAACACACAGAGCTGTGACCGATGCAGATAGAGATGGATGCATTGTGTTTGCACACTAACAAAAAGGCCAAAGATATAATCTGCACTCTTTATTATTTTACTTTGGTCATTTTTTTTTCTTTCATTGAAATTAAAAGGTAATATATCAATAACCAACAACATTTTCTTATTTGTGTATTTATTTCTTTGTTTTATATTTGAAAATAAAATAATTTCACCCCAGGTCTGTTGGAACAGCCAGGATACCTTGGAATTAGAACCTTTTAATCCCTTCACTGATATGCATATTTCCTCCCCCAGTGCTAAGCCAGTTTCACAAAAATGGGCAGAATCACTAATGGATTATATTTCTATTGAATTAAAAACCCCTTCACTGCTCTTTTGATGTACAATGTATTTCATAAAATGACTAGGGTCAGATCCGCCATGGTCATAGAAAGTATGTTACCGCAAAACTGTGTCTTACAGTGTTGTGCGCTGTACATCAATAGTGTATTGTATACCAATCATATTAGGATATACACTGTATGTCAACAAAGCAGTGAAAGGGTCAATAAAAGCACAAAACGTGTGCTACTATAAATCAATACTATCATTCCATGTGCATGCGTACACTCACGTAGAGAGAAAGAGATATCTCCATAACAAAATAAAACAGAATATGCATTTCTTATGCTCATTATTTATATTTAATTCTACTAATTCTTCCATCCATTAAACAGTGAAAGGGTCAATAAAAGCACAAAACATTTGCTACTATAAATCAATAGAGCTGTGCAACGAGGTCACTCAGACGCTCGCCGCGTGTAGCGGATGTACACATTGGTGGGCTGGAACTATAATAGTTTTAATACTTAGCGTTGAATTTAGTCTTTTATTGACAATTACATGAGAACCAGGAAACTTTCAAATATGCGGTTTCCACCAAAAATTGTGGAAAAATATATAGTATATCATACCGTATAAAATACTCCTTTATTTTCTTCGATTCATTTCTAGGGCTGCAAATTATGTGTTAGCGCTATATGTTGTCAAACTTTTATCAGGTGTATTGTTATTCTACCCGATACAATTTGACGCAGTGAGCACAGAGCTTATACATGTAATAAGTACATGTTTTCAACAATTATGTCTACAGAATCCAGAGATGTCGGGGCCGCTTGTGTTCTTAGGATCGGTAGCCCCCCCCCCCTGCTTCCCCTCTCCCGATTATTAGCAGTAGTATTATTATTAATCCTGGTCTGCCGAATTCTATATAATTACCTATATTTTATTAGACCCATTATTGTGATAGATACAGAGTTTTATTACTACTATTATTATTATTACAAATATCGAATTGCCTGTTTGTTTGTTTGTTTGTTTTTTTCAATACTTTGACATTCCGACACTCTTTGGGATGAAGTGGGATTCTAATATATCTACAGACATATAATGGATAAAAACGCATTAGAACACCGACAGAGAGAAAGAGAAACAAAGAAAGAAAGAGCGTAGAAAAAAAGACAGAAATTTTGATGTTGCCTGTATCTAGTGCTTTCTGTTTTGTTTTATTTTATTTTGTTTGTTTTATTAACACCGGGCTGCCAGATTTATCACTGTCATTTCTATTTACCATAATTTCAGTCATCACTAGCACAGACTTAAGACAGATGAATGGTCAGACGGAAGGACAGATTGTAGATGGGTTTTTTCTGCTAATTATTTCTGTATTTATTATTATTATTATTATCAGAATCCACCTGTTATTCTGATCAGTTAAGAGTCAAGAAACAATGACAGGCCTTTGATTAGTTGTTTATCAATTTGTCTCTTTTCCCTAAAAATCAAATTGTTGGGAAAAGAAAAAAAATCAACCAATCAATGAAATGTGCTCTTAAAGTAATTTATTGAGGTAAATTAATAGCAAAAATAGTACACTGAAATTAACATTTAATGTTTCGTAGACACATATCATTTCAAAACTTATCAAAACGGAGCGGGATGCCAAATTGTGCACTAATACCAATGAAATGCTTGCAACTTTTACCGTTCAAGGAAAACCTCAGATAAAATAGGAAAACATTTTTTACACTATGACAATCTATGTATTTTTTAAACAATTTTTAGTGAAAACCGCATGTCGCTGCGTTTCTGGGTT
>JBCAUA010000021.1:625702-638781 GCA_038406235.1 Peronia verruculata | reverse complement strand
CCTCTCAGTGGAGCATGCCATTATGTCAGTTTTGTCATCATTTAATTTTAGTTTATTCATTTGCATCCAGTCCTTTGAGGATTCGATGCATGACTGAACATCCCCTATAACATTATCAATCTGGGCCTCTTTTTCATTTGAATCGTAGAGGATGCATTAGACAGCCTTACATTTTGAGAGGCTGACTGAGGATGAAAGAAGGGAAAACAGTGTCATTATTCAGACCCCCCAGGGTGCCAAATAATTTGGTTATTGTTCAGACCCCCCTCCCCCTCCCTGGACTTAAAGGGTTGGTTCTTTTGAGGGTTGAAAAGGAAGAATTTGACCTATATGTTAGCGTTAGGGTGGACTTGTGCTGGTCGAGGGTCTCATACATGTCTGCTCGTCGGACCTACATGTTAGCCTTAGGGTGGACTTGCCCTAGTCGAAGGTCCCTGCAGATTAAGCCACCAGGGTTGTTCTATTATATGGTATACTGAATACATTTTAATAGGCAAGCATAATCACCGCAGTACCCATCCATCTTTTTTGCTGCAACCGGCATTTTGAGCTCTCTTGGCACACAGGGGGTCCGAAGAGTGACCAGATTATTCACACCCCGGCCCATCGAATAACGACGAACAGTCAAGGGAAAACCCTCATTGTAATATAATTCACTTTAATTCTGTGGCAAAAAGGAAAATACTGATCATGATCCATACAAAAGGATGCTATCTTTGATCATCTTAAATGATAGATCTATCAATGAAGAAGTTATTGCATCATTTGGACTCGTTGAGATGCAATCTTTAAAAGCTGGTGACTCATCCTCTACAAAACACATTGAAACGAAGATCAATCTACATCTAGTCTTCACGATATTCTTTACTTATAAAATTTCTTTATGGCTGTACTTATGACACTAATGAATGGTTAGCGAAAGCTGATCGTTTGATTCGCAAAACGGTGTTAAAAACTCGAGCATAAACATTAGATCTACTAGAATCTAGATCTAGATCTAGATCTAGATCTACGCCTAATTAGATTTACCTTTCGGTTTTTTCAGTTTCTCGGGCAGAATCGAACTCCGTCGTCAGGGAAGTCAGACACTTTTCAACTCCCACTCTCAAAGAAGGTTCGGCAATTAGTTCAATAATTGACATCAGTGTACTTCTTTTCTCATCTACTGTATCTTGAGACCCAACAGGCCCATTGTTATCAACTGCAGCACAAACACGCTCGTGTGCTTCTGCCATGATTGTTTACAACCAACTGCAATAGGGTACGTAACTCCCACGATAACTCCTTTTGTTATTTATAGCAACCATCGATTTTTTTCGAGTCCTTGCTCAGTTCAATGGAATTTCTCACCTCACAGAATATTTAATTACTAGAAAATACAGATTGAACAAGCACAGGCATAGCATACATTAAATTTTAGGCCTACATAATATCTTGTTACTCGTTACTGCTGGCTACACTGAGTTTTGTCCCTCGGTCCACCCATTGAATGGTCCTGTTGAGTCCTCGGTCAAGCACATAGATCTCGATCTATTATGTAAAGTCAATGTCATAATTAGTATAAGTCTAACTCTTTACAAGCGTTTTGTCACATGTTATGTGTCGGGTATGAGATGATAAAAGCAGTAGATTAAAGGGATGGCAACAACAATCAGATGTAAGCCTACTGATTAGTTTGTTGTTGCCACTGACTGTTTGAGTGAACTGGGTTTCGACTTCTACGGGAATGTTAGTCCAGTGCATCTCTCCATGGTTTATGCTACTGTGTTTAACTGGATTGCAAGTGAATACACTTACGTGTTCATGTTGGACATTGGTAAGATCTATTTATTTCAAAATTTATGAAAATATGTATGTGAAGAGGGAGGAGAGAGAAAAGCATCAACGGGAAAAGAGAAAGGGTGTGAAATGTGGAAACTTATCACAGTGGTCCTTAGAAATTTGTCAGCGGTGGGGGAAGGGAAGTATACATATATATATTTCTAGCCTATGTTTTTTTTTCACTGGCTCGGTGCCAGTGGTTGTTTTCTGTTAAACGAAGCAGTAGACAAGTAAGATAAAGAGTGGACTGGTGTGCCAGTTTCCTGAACCTTGAAAGTACAGAATGTATCTCATTAAAATATAAACGTAACTATAGTCACGTAACAAAGGGATAGACTGAAAAAAATCCCAATATTTTTTTTTTTTTTTTGCATTATTTGATTCATAGTTTAATCCAACAACCTTTGAAAGAATATTTCGTTGCTTTGTTGTGGTGGTTCTTACAATTTCTAAGATGAGGAAAACTATCTGTAAGCTTGAATAATAAGGCTTTGATTTACTGACGAAAACAGCAGTATGTAATGTAAAATATACTTATGTAGAGAAAATGTATTTTTCACACCTTAAGAAATCTTTTCTTGTAAACCAGTATTTTGAAACTTGATTCTTAACAAGAATCCCCACACAAGAATTATGTGCTTTACATATGTCGCTCATCATTTTTTTCTGTTCCTCAGGCCTGTTGGAATAAAGAAACCCTAATCAAAGATCACATTTTAAAACATATCTCAGTTAATGTGTGAGCATGCATCCTTGAAGAAAATTTGAAGTTTTGTCAAGAGCTGGGATTATTACAGAAATTACTTCATGTACATGGATGATGTTGCTTCCGTTTCCTGTTGTTGTTTTTCATTCCTTTGCAGTTCCTTTTCAATTTAATTTGATTTCTCATCTTATTTTTGTCAATAAACTTGAAGAGAGCCCACAGCCTCCATGGAAGATTTTTTAAATATAGCAGTGTGACTTTAAGTGTATGGCAAACGTGCACACCTCGATGTTGATATTTTGGTTGATTTTGTAATTTTCAGGTCTATAAGCCTTCTGCGGATTTTGTTGCAAATTTATGGTATAGATAAGAGATAACAATCAAGCATCAGCATGTGATCATTTCTATAGGGTTAAATTTATTTAAACTTCAAACCTCCTTAATCAAAGGCATATTTTCATTAGCTTAATTTCATCATTTAGGCAATAAAATGAACAAGGTATCACATTGTGGTGACACTGTTTTCATTCCATGTACCTTTACTCTGCCATAATATTAACTGAAAATTACACATTACATATATATGAAATGTTTGTTGTAGAGGGAAGATATGAATTTTGACATCCCAGTTGATAGCACACAACAACAAAAATGGACTGGGTGAGTCGACCAAATCATTAAAAAAGAATGTTTATTATTTAAATGTTGTACCTAAAGAAGCTGATATTTACAAATCAATGAGTGGAGTGTGTGTTCATACACAAAATAAATGATCTTGATACACCAGTGAGCAATGTACAATTGCAACATAAAAGAATTCATTGAAAGGTAGAAAAGTTTCATCCGAATAAAAAAACGGAAAGAAAGAAAAGGGCCAGGGGGAATGGGATAAAGATTTAATTTTTCCAAAAGACTGACTGCAATTACAATAACAAGAGAAATACAACAGTAATCAGTGGATCAGATATTGTAAACATTTATTTATTTTTTACCTTTCAATGAAAGCTTTATGATATGCGTAAACTTTGACTTTGTTTGGTGTGCTCAATTTGTTTATCTTTTTCACAATAACTAATAAACAAGTAACGAAGTGTGAATAACAAAAAGGAAATATCTCATAACATACAGTTTTTATTTGAATTGGAGAAAGTAAGGGTTTCAATCATAAAAATTGCTTCAAACATACAGAGGCTTCTGAGGAAGTTTTCCTCTAAACAAACCCTTAAAAAAGGTTGACGAATATAAGGATACTATTGCAGACTTTCACACATCTGTCCACAGCGAAGCTAAAGGGTGACACTGATCATGATATTACAGGATGGGGGATGTTAAGCAAGTGAAATAAAAGTGAAGCATATTTTTCATTCACACATTTACTCGCTGGCACACACAATCTCTCTACCAATCATTACGTTATATGCAAAAATTATGCACATTTTCACCTCATATTGGTTGACAATAAAGATGCACTCATGGTACTTTTCATGCACATAAATGCAACCATACATTTTATGAATGTGAAACAAAATATGCGATCAATGGAGGACAAACAACTAACAAACTAAAAAGACATCCATACAGCCAATTTGCACCACTTCAAGCATAACTGCAATCTTCTCACTCAATAAAAGAAGAGAGAAATGTGTAGATTGACATGATATCTATTTCTTCAGTACAGATCAAAACTGATTAACAAAATGTTTTCAAAATTCTGGGGAAGTCTGACGCTAGATGTCACCATTAATAAAAGCTGCAATTTTACATAAAATCTACTGACAAGCAATCAGTGTTCCCACATGGCCTTTTCCCTATTTCTGAGCAAATACAATCAGACAAACGATTTGCATAGATCAATTAACAGTTTGAGGTGTTCCAACAGATTACAAATAACACATCAAATTTAGCAATTACTGTTTCAAACCTGTTATCCTCTACCACTACCCTCAATACCCTTGCTGAGTCCATACATACAAGAGAATTTTAAAAGAGACCATCCTGTCAATCATTAGAACATACTACCTAAAATGGGAATGTAATCAATGACGGGTATGTCAAACACATATCCAATATCTGCCTTGTATCCACATACACAAGCCAATGATTTGTAGCATATAACAGATTATATAGCATAATGTATTATCTGTCACAAAAGATATCCACAGGGCTCTTCAAATATGTAGGTTTCTCAAGAAACTTCCAAGTATGAATCTTTACATAGAGATCCAATGTTTTCAAACTGATGGGGGAAAATGCTTCATTTATTACATAAAATACAATTTTAAGCTATGACAAAAAACACCTCTCTAGGTCACTTAAATGGATATCTCAACCATTACAAATAGTTGTAACAATCTTTGATATTATCTTGAAACATGCATTTCTACTAAAACAGAGACAAAAACAAAGTATTTTAAACCTACTATTCTCATCAATTCCGAAATTTAAAATTCTAAGTCTGGAAGAAATTTGTAGATAACACTTGGAAATACCAAGTTCTACAGGGGATCTTCGACTGTTTCTTTGGATCTTGAGTAGTGTCTGAATATGTACATATGATGATAGGCAGCTGGGAGAAAAAAAAAAAATTTAAAACTATTTTGAAAGGTTAGAATGGGAGAGTAGCATTATTTTTTGTTCTGTACGGGGAGGTAAAGCTTGAACTCTGCTGGTAATTCATCTTCTGAATACAACCTATCGGAGAAGTAGACCCGTCGAATTCTGCAGTTTGCATGGATCTGAAAAGAAAGGCAAAGAAAAATCAATGCTTAAATCTCACTGTTATGACTCATCACTGATACAAACAAAACAAAAAGATATAACAATGCAAGTTAAACTTCAAATGATAGAAAATCAGAAAAGCAATAAAATGAAAAATATTTACAAATCTGGCAGTTGCTACTGAACAAAATGTGACTTACAAACAGAAGATGGGAATATTTAAGAGTCATTATTTTTTTTCTAAAAAACCTTCAAAAATATGAAAACTTTATAGAGTGGTCATATTTTCCTTTATTCTCAGGTTATATCATTCAGATGTTGCAGTTTTGTATTTTAAAGACGCAATTTTTTTTTCTTTTTTTAAAAAATGATGCTTTATGTAAAACATGCACTAACAAATATGTTAGTGTTAGTAAACAAAATTAAACTTCATTTCAAGATCTCAAAATTCCTGCCACAAATTTAGCTGTTGAATTTTTTTTTTAATTTTTTTGGGGGGTAGGGTAAACTTCCTGCTCTGAGAATGTAATGACAGGTAATGTACAGACCCAATGCACTTATTTCAGCTTGTGACTCTCATGTACTGCGTTGCTTTTATGATCAAAGTAACTTGTTTACATCAGTTCACCTAACACGACCTCCAAAGAGCAAATGGATTGACCCAAAATTTAATATGTTATAATAACCTTCCTATTTCTTCAGCTGGAATCTGAAATGGCATGCAATGCATAACATACGTTTGTCTAAAAAACTGTCTCACAAGCATCTAAAAAATTACACCCTTCTTTGTCGAAGGAATTAAAGATGATATGAAGCTCCCAATTTCCTAAAAAAATTTAATCTTCAAAGAACTGTAAGCTTACCTGGACTCTAAGGGTCTCAATGTAGTTTGTACCATATGCCCTGCGTGTGAAGTCAGACAAATTGAACTGAATCTGATTCCAGCCATCGTCCAACCTCATGGGCATGGTGCAGATGAATGGCTTTACCCTGGTCGTGCTCTGGTAGTTGCTGGCACGGAACCTCCGCCTTACATTCTTGTCATCTAACACCTGCAAACCAATGCAAAATCACATTAACATAAACTCAGATATTGTAGAATAACGAAAACATTTTCATGAGCAATGGAAATGCTTCCTAATATTTGAATCACTGAGAAAAAAAAATTACTCTCTTATCAATACTATGAGATTTGTAAAAAAAAAAAAGGTCTGTCTGAAATCCAATTATTACTGATTAACCACATTAAAGAAATTACTGAGTTCAAAAAGAAACAGGCTATATTTCTCATCACATAAATGACATTTCTTAGTTAATGTTTTCACAACCCAATCATTATCATACGGTAAATGCATTTTGCTGAACCAGATTTTTCTTAGAGTTTGCTCTCAAAGTAATACTAGCACCATTTCAGGTTTGTCACTGACCAAACTAACATATAATTATATAAAAGTTTTTCTGATGACAGAATCTGCACGAACATTGTAAGATGTAAATGAGTTATACAAATACTAGAGTTTAAATGCACCAAACATTTTTTTAACTTTTGAGGGATGAATTGGATATGCCATTACCTGAACTTCAAATGTGAAGTATTTCTTCAAGTTTTTGATGATCATAACTAAGAATGGTAATTTGATTCCCAAAGTCTTTTTAGGGTCTGCTGGGCAAGTGATGTATGTTGTGCTGTAGAGAGAAATAGGACAAATTAACAATAAATTCATTGTATTCTGAAATAGCTTAAAATATACTACATTCATCAGCAGGTGTTCAAATTATGGTGTGGAAATACATGAGATCTGATTTCAAAGAGTGCAAAGCAAAACAAAATATCTCGCTATGGCAAGTCAAATTCTGATGAATCAAGAATCGACCGCACTTAAAGTAAAAATTGTGAGTAAAATTATCTTCTCTACAATGTTTCCAGCTACTATGCATATGTTTAATTTTAAAACATTTAATTCTAGCCATAGGCAAAGGTGCACAGTATGAAAATTTACAATGCATACTACAATAACCTTCACGTAAATCAGCAATTTAGCTATTTTATGCTCCATACAGACTTCCTTGTAACAAACTCTAAGATTCAAAATATACCATGAAAGAAACAAATTCTAAAGAAATAGCTGTTGACCAATGCACATTAGATCAATTCCATAACTTACCTGACATTTGTGCCAACTATTTCTAAGACTAGTGACTGGATGTCGTTATCTGTGATACGTTTGATGTGACCATTTCGCACCTGCAATGTCAGAAACAGTACACATTGAAATTTGCAGCATATTTTGCAGTAAAGCTTTTTATAAAAATTGAGTCTTGGCGTAAAATGACAGAGAAATAAATAATCATCATTTATAGTGATCGACATTAATCGAACCTTATTTCAAGTAGTCTACTCATAAAGTAGATGCTGAAATGTGTACATGATTATATTTAACTTGAGCGATATGCTTTGCCTATGATAAGGGATACATGTCATTGTTGACAACATACTAATTCCCTGAAATTACTTTGGGGCATGAATGCATTTCTTACAGTTGTAGACACAAAGTGATTTTCCATAGCAACAACAAAGTAATGCACACAGTGTAGTTCATCTTTAATTTGCATTAGTTTTTGGGTTTTTTTCTTTAGGCATACTGATGTTTCCATAATTGCTGATTGCACTCAGTATAAAGATCAACCAAAAACTTCAAATTACACTGATAATGATCTTATGCCCAAATTAGCTGTCAAATCTATGGCTGCCACCTGTGGTCCATAACGGGTAACTTCCAGTAAGCTGTTATGTGTGTTGATTTTTTTACTACGAATTTAAGTTCTCTGCACAAAAACGGAAATGCCAGGAGTGAAATTTGGTTTAAATCATCAATAGTCTGGTATCAAAATGGCAATGTATCATAGTTACCTACTGCAATATCACTCAACAATCACAAGAGCTCATTATGATGATCTACAGGAAGCATGAAAATTTCAACAAATGCGTCTTGGCAACCGAGATAGAAATGGCTTACAACTTACCTTTTTGTCCCAAATCTGTAAGGGTTTGCTACCAATACTGTAGAGTATTGATAAGAACCCACTCTGAAAAGTGTTCTTGAACATTGTTATTTTTCTAACAAGATTCAAATGCGTGTAACTTCTTTGTGCAGACGAGTCTACCAGTCGGCACTGCCCTCTCCCTCGATGTTTCTGTAGTCAAGTGAGGAATCTTGAGAGTGAAGAGCAACTTAGCACGTTGGTAAGGAACTTTTCTAGATGGCGGGAGGATACATGTTGCTACGAGGGAAACGCATAGATATTTTTTTAATAATCATTTATACACTTACTAATTAACATTATCTATCTTAGGTTTTTATAAAATAATGTGTTATTTATAAATTAAACATAAATATAAATTTTTAATTCTTATTTCAATATTAATTTTGGACTATTCTAGCGTAGTTATTTCTGTGCACTAGGCGTAATATGACTTCCGGCTTTCCTTCGCAACAAGCGTCGTTGGGCCTGGGAATGGGAGTAGCATTCAAACATAAGCAGAATCGATTACACAGGCAACAACATGTTCAGAGTGTATACGTTTTTTTTTTTTATTCAAGAGAAAAAGGATTGGGGCGATTCTAGACATAGATCTAATATGTTTGTCCATAAATAAACAATTTCCCTATGGGTCGACAGACTTCCATCTCAGATAATTTCATGTGCTACAGAGAAAATGATTCATTTGGTAAGGAAATCTATGTTTCTTAATCAGCTGACTACTTTTGTAAGAGCACACATGACTGAGTCTGCATAGATCCAGATATAATGGATGTTATCTACGAGCAGTGAAAACATTAAATAGCCTATATAAATGTGCCGCTTTTCTCATCAAAATCTATGACGATCAGAATGACATAAAGATGTGTGTTCTATGAGAGCTGCTGTTATTATTTCATTGTTTTTGTTATGTTTGTTGTTCTTTGTCTCTTTTTTCCTCTCTCTCTCTCTCTCTCTCTCTCTCTCTCTCTTTCTTTATTATTATCATTTTCTTTTCATTTTTTTTTTTTTTAGGGAGAAGGAGCTGGTTCATTCCTATCACATGAAAAAAAAAAAAAAAGACACACACACAAACATACAGCGACGACAGTTGGTAAGGATAATCGATCTCCCAATATATTCATGTTTCGAAAAGATCGTCTCCATAGGCCTGTTGTCGTTAGCTTTCATTTTCAAAGCGGAAGTCGATGTCGCATGGTCACCCACATACCGTTACGAACGCCACACATGCCTCAGACATTCCAATGGCGTACGATAAATTACGATCATAACAACGTCGACGGGTCATAAGGAAACACTGAAGCATCATAGCTTATATGAACAACGTACTCCAATTAAAGGAGATTATATCGTTGACTAGCAAGAAGCCAGTAAATTAAATCTATAGGACATTTTGAAGCCTAATAAATATAAATAATATTGTCGAGTCTGCAGCAGTTATTCTCATATAGTAGGAAGTACTATTATGCTTGAGATTCGGTCGTGTTCCATTGAGTGCAGAGCAATTAGACCGTGGCGCTTTCCGTCCCAGTTGCTGATATGGGAAACTCTTGTTTCTTACAGTCAGCAACATTAAAGGACTACTACATGTATTAAGTTTAGTCTGTTACTGTGGTTGGTGCGAAGTCTAAATTTAAATTTTATGCGTTTTTCTCAAACAAGGAAAAAAAAAAAAAAAACAGACTTCATTATTATCATTATTTTTTCACTTGATTAAACAGTTTACATAGTCCACATTATTATGAAGCCATCTGGTCCCTTCAACACTCTATCGAGTAGCCACTGTTGGGGGGGCGGGGGTCGACAGGTCCTCTGGTGAACAGCGAGACTGATAGGTTTTATGAACGATGTTGGTGTTTAGTTAACTCTTAATGACACACAGTTTCATTCGCCTCAACGGGAGAGATGTAGTAAATAGACAAGAGTTTGTTGGACTGATAAACACAGCCAAAATCGTGTCGTAATGGTTATTATTATAATTAGTAGTAGCTGTAGTAGTAGTAGTAGTAGTAGTAGTAGTAGTAATAGTAGTAGTAGTAGTAGTTTAAGAGAGTCCAAATTAGCAAGTTTGTTTCAACGAACTTGAGCACATAGGCCTATATATCCTGTTTTAATTCAATGACATTTTTTTTGCTTCCAACCCCCCCCCCCCCCCCCCACTACGAAACAGAAATACACTCATCAGAAGAATACCCTCCCTTAGCTAGGGTGCGGATGGAGGAGGAGGCAACCTCTGATGAAGAAGCAAAAACCAACGAAACAGGTAAAATATAAATAGCACAGTAGGCCTACAGACTAATAGAAAATGCATCAGTCCAACAAACACTTACGCACACAAACACATACAGTACATTGCTACCTGAACACATAATGTACACCATACTAGTGAGCACTCAACAACAACAACAACAACAAAAATAATGTATCATACTGATCAAACGACACTGTGTTTTTCTATGTCTTATCTAGTTGCTTTCAAACGATTTCCTGGAGAAGGTCAGAATTCACATTCTCGTGATTTTGACTTTGAAACTCGGTGGTTATACCGCATGGCTGCAATGACAACTTGCAGAACAAAATCAAAATGCTCTTGCAAACTGTACAAACATGGGGAATAGGCTGCTACTGTAGCTTAGAGTTGTAACCTATCCTCCGTGTTTGGCGATGAACACTTCTCCCATCAGACTTTCTTCACACAGTGATTCAATCATCCCGTGGCTTCTTGGATGGGGAGACCAGATGCCCAGACTTCTCGGAGGTCTCATGGCACACTACGCAGGTTAACCCTTGACAGAGCACTATTATATGAGGAGTAGGTGGAGATGCCGCTTTCTACGCTAAATTCCCACATTCCAAATTTCTACCGAAAACAAAAAGGAAAGAAGAAAAAAATCTTCTAATACCAAAATGGAGCACATATTTAAAGTAACTTTACAAAAAGGATGGGGCTGGTCACAGAGGGGAAGTCCGTGTTCAGAAATCTTCATGTCATCTGTCATTCGCTGGTATGACCGGACACCCTTGTGGTCGCTGCAGTCAATTGTTTCTTCTTCTCCATTAACCCATTGCTTGATTTTCACCAACTCTGCTGACTTTATTGTTTCTCACATCTCTAGATTCAGTGCAGCGATGTCACCAATGAGAGAAGCTGGTGATTTGCCTCTGTTTCTTTCTATCTCAGTTTTGCTTGAAAACCAGTATTGTAAAGGCCCTCTCTTGGCAGTTGATTTCATCGTGCATGGCTTACATATCTCAGTCTTCTATCAGGTTATTAATGATGTAAGTTTTCTTTCTCTTCGCTATCATTTCAGGATACTTTCAGCTGCTGCTCTGTTTGTCTGACTGACTCTGACCAGCCTCTTAAACAAACAAACAAACAAAAACCCTCAGCAGTTTGTCATCGGCATAGTCAGCATATAAAATGACCAGCGATAATCTAGAAAAACTGTTGCCATGCTTTCCACAAAACATGAACAAATCAATTGTAAAGCTGTAAAATAACAAAAAAGAAACGTGTGTACTCTTGTAGGTCCTTGGGCAAATTATTTAGGACACATGGATAGCGTCTGGAATTCTTCACGACTTTCTAAGGGTTTCCTACATCAAATGCTCTCACTGCCGTGCCTTTAATGGATTTTCCAAATGAGATAAATAATTATGGTCGCTTTCTATCGTGAATAGTTTCACTGTGATTAAGAATCTTCTTAAGAATGCCAGTGAAAGAGATTGAGTTATTCACAAAACCTTGGCCCATCCCCCCCCCCCCCTGTAAGCCTTTCAATCCTAAGAAAGTAGGATTATCTCGGCTTTTTGAAGAGATTGTCGGTTTTTGCTGCGAATTTTTTTTTTTTTGTGGGTAGATTTTTGGAATTTGGAATTTTTGCCCGGACAGCGGCACGCAGGGTCTGCGAAATTTCCGAAATATATTCGCCCTTATCCATGAAGGCTAGACGTCGGGCTTCCCTCCCAAAAGGAAGCCAGGGGACCGTTGAGTCATGGAAAAATGCAGGTCTTTCGATCTACGTGTCCTTCCATCCCTCGATGAGAGAACCTGCGAGTCGGCCAGAATCCGCAACCGCACCGGCGTGAGTTGTTCTCACTCTGAGGCAGACGCCAAACCAATGGAGCCACTGCGCCCCCCCCCCCCCCACCCATATTATGTGCCAAACCTCCATTAGTTTGTTTTCCCTCTTTCGATAGTAGTGACTCACTGTTTATCATTGCATGCCAGAACACCAAATTGCTACTATGCCTATTTTGCCAATGGGATGAGCATTATCATGGTTAAATTTCAACACATCTACATGTGTTTCATTTAGACCTGAAAGGTTTCGTCAGAGATCTGGCGGTTGTAGAGTTTGATGCAGGTCTAAATAAAATGCTGTTTAATCCGAGGGGTTTGAGAGTGCCTTATGTACGGCTGTTCGTGCTCATTCTTTTTACCCTTCGACGAATCGATCGACAGTCACACAGATTTTTGTATTTTTCTTTTCTTTCTTTTTTAATTTGGTTACAGTTTGTCCAGGAGATAGAAGAAGGATGCGAGAACAGAGAGAACGAGCTAGAGAGAAAGAAGAAATAAATAAGAGACACAGAGGGTGAAAGGGAAAGAAGATAAGCATTTTTGTACTTCATGAAAAACGAAAGAGGGGTGGAGGAGGAAAGGGAAAAAGAGAGATAAAGATGAAGAGAGAGAGAGAGAAAGAGAGACAGACAGACAGACAGACAGACAGACAGACAGACAGACAGACAGGCAGACAGACAGACAGACAGACAGACAGATAGATAGATA
>JBCAUA010000021.1:603417-622063 GCA_038406235.1 Peronia verruculata | reverse complement strand
TCAAATATCACACCCAGAAATTTGGCCTCATCCTTGACAGGGATCCGATGTCTCTCGGCGAGAAACAGATCCGGATCTCTGCAATGCAGTCTTTACTGGTCATCAAAGCCGAGAGGTAATGATTTTCGTTGAGCAAATATTTACAATGTAAAGGAGGTGCATATTGAAAAATATTGGAGCCTGCTGACATTGTTTCCATGTGTCGGTATCCATGTTAAATTCCTTATTTTAATGCATTCCCAGGATCTCCATTAATAAATCGAAGGCCATTAAGGAGCATGTGTTGCAGTTTGGTGCCGCGCCAAGGGATTTGAAGACCGGAAGCAGAAATAGCCGGGCACTCACAGCTCTTGATGTGGAGCGTATTGTGGTCTTCTTAAGATCATACTCAGAAATGCATGCCCTAGTGATGCCTGGGAGAATAAAATCTATCAGCAGAACTGATTTGAAGCTCCTCCCTTCAAGTCATATATGTTGGCACTCAGGTGACCCTACATGATGGTGTCAACTTAAGCCTTGGCTTTTATCGGGTGACACAAGAGGACTCTCAAACACTGATTGAGAAAACAGTCGAGCTCCTGGAAGAACTTCGCGACATCTACTGTTATAAGGAGGATAGTGAAGAGATGAAAAAAAGAAGCAATGGCAGCTATATTTAAAAGCATTAATGCCCTAATGACTGACAGAGCAGCCACAATGAAAGCCTTAGGGCGAAAATTTGAAGAGTTCAGAGCAACTGCACTTGGGCACGATTTCACAACCCACGTCCTATACTGCAACGCCCACTATCTGCTTGGAATTGAACATGGTCTGTCATCTGCTCTAAAGGAAGCTGAGAAGGAGATGAAACTGGGGAGAGATCTGGACCCAAGGTTTGCCATTTTCAAAGACAGTGCTCCAGCTGGCTACAGGGTCATACGTCTGGTAGCAGATCTGTTGGGGCCGCCGGGTGATGAAAAAAATGGCTGTCGGGAGGAATGGCTGGAGTATTGCAGTAGCATCGAGATTAAGTCTACAATCACGAGTTACAGAGTTAACAGATTCAATAATCTGTTTCAGAATGCGCCTGCTGGGGTACACCTTAAATCACACATACTGTCATTCCTGCAAAATCAGTCTTCTGCGACAAATCTGAAACTTCAGAGCGTGATTGCAGACCTCAGGGACTCAGTTCTCATCACGCTTGTTGCAGTGATTGCCTTATTTGGTATACGATTCACTGCTTCTTACTGGAGGCTAATGCAAAGCCAAACATCATATGCACAGTTTCCCATCTACGTGCAGAAAATGCTTCAAAACCTCTCTTCATGGATGGATCAGCCTCACATCTTGCTGAACTGTAAATCATGTACTGATGTCTTGTCAGAGATGGTTCCTGAAGGAGAACATTCCATACTGGAAGAGCTGTCGACTGCCATTCACAAAACCACCCAAGCAGAGACATCCGTCCCAGTCATCATAACTGCTATGCTGAAGACAACATCATCTCAGCTTGGTGATTTTTATGGTGAGGGCAGATATGCTACACTGGATAGTGACACAAGGTCTGTCTTAGAGCATTGCCCCCTTACGAATCTCACGGGAGAGCATACTTTTGGGGACCTGGATTTCGACATGACAGTTAGGCGTCAGGCACGCTTACACCTTCGTTCCACCCTGCACATGCTGCAAAGGAACGAGATATTGAAGTGGCTGAAAAGTCAAAATCAAGAAAGCCAGAAAAAGGAGATGTTGGTAGCCCGTAAAATGCCAAAGAAAATACAGCAGAGACATAAGACCCAGGAAGAAATTGTGAAATTTAAAATCCAGGAGAAAATGATGAAAAATGAAAGGAAGAGAAAGGAAAAGAAGCAAAAGAGCCTAAACAAAAGGAAATTACAATGGAAGGAATTTTGAAAGATGGAGTTTGTCACACCCCACGTGAAGTTGACTTGTTGTTGAAGCACAGAAACAAGGCAGCTTTAGTAAATCAAATCAAATACCATAGAATTGTTAAGGATATTAAAGTGAAAAATCTATATGTCACAGGAAACATTGATCAGCTTGCAAACAGACTCAAGTCATTTCTGTCCACTGGAAAGTGTTCAGTTGAGCCACCAAGCAAGTGAAGAAAACTAGCTGACACTGATGAGGAAAGTCTTGCTGACAACAGTGACTTAAATGATGTTATTGGCTACTTGGAGGAAAATGCCGAAAATCCATGTGATGAGCTCTTTGCATTCACAAGCCAGGGTCAATGGGTTGCTGTCTGGTACGACATCGGCTTTTTCATCGGTCAGGTGATTGATATCATCAGTGAATCAGTTGCCACAGTTAACTTTCTGCAGCCATCGAAAAACAGAGCAGATCATTTTAAATGGCCAGCCATACAAGATGTGAATACTGTAGACAAGCAATTTGTTTTCTTCTGGGGATTTGAAGCCCTTCCAGTGTCTAATGACGGCAGAATTTGGACTGTGCCTCAGTACCAACACATTAAAGCAGCACATGTGCGACTGTAAAATTGGTGTATAAAAACTTGGTGTTTAAAAAACAATGTCACTAACATTCTAACAATATTGCTGAACATTTGTCTTGATGCTCAGGCTCATTCCTACTTAAAATGCTTCAAATGCCAAACTAATATGTGTGTGAAATATTTTGCATGGTTGTCAAGTGTGCTTAAAGTTTAAGTAGGGGAAACCGGGGCACAGTGGATCACGGGGCACAGTGAATCATTATAATTTTCTAAAAAGTGCGAATGTATTAAAGAACGAGTAATGCTTCATGGGCAAGGAAGCACACTTGGTAGTGTACGGATGCATAGAACAAAATGCGGCGGATTACTAAAAAATGTGATAGCACCAAGTCTTAAAAATGAAGTCATCAGTGAACTTAAAAACAAACCGTTTGCACTTCTGGTTGATGAATCGACAGATGTCAGCACCAATAAACTTTTATGTTTGTGTGTACGATATTTCAGTACTAAAAGCTCAGAAATAGTGACAGCTCTCATAGGAATTCTTCCCATTACTGATGCTACAGGAGAAAACCTCTTTGACACCATTCAAAGAGAACTTCAAAGTCACGGAATTTCTTTTTCCGACTGCATTGGATTCGTTTCAGACGGCGCGTCTGCAATGGTCGGGGAGCACAATTCCCTTTGGTCACGCTTGAAAACTGTGTCTCCACATTGTCTTCAAATGAAATGTGTCTGCCACTCGCTCGCCCTGTGCATTCAACACGCCTTTTCGAGACTTCCTTCCCATGTTGGATTTCTTCTGTCTGAAATACCTGGATGGTTTAGCAATAGCTCACAGAGACGAGATGCGTATGTTGAACTTTTCAAAACCATGAACTCTACTGAAGATCCAGAACTTGGTAGACCTCTCGTGTCACTTCCCTTTGAAAAATTGTCAGCAACACGTTGGCTTGTCCGTGGGAAAGTGCTGTATAATATACTAACAAATTGGGAAGAGCTGAAAGCTTATTTTACCTGCACAGAGCAATCACAGACTCGGCCAGACACAAGATACAGAGCCAGAATAATCAAAGAGATGCTCAACGATCCAACAAACTACCTATACGTGACTTTTGCTACTCCTGTCGTTCAAGAGTTTGAAAGGATGAATTCATTGTTTCAGAAAACAAATGAGGACCCACACAAACTTACAGAAGAACTGTTTATGCACCAACAAAGTCTAAAGGCAAGGCTTTTTAAACCAGATGGAGTCGAAAAAGGATTGCACGAGATCGACTTTGGGACAAAGTTCATTCAAGAAGGGACCAAAGTCAGCAACAGTGTTAACCTTTGCATGGTGCAACAAAGATGCAAGGATGTGTTAATGGAGGCCCTCAACCAAATAGATAAGCGCATCCCCCTGCAAGGGGGCTCTTCAAAGGGCTTTCTCTCCTTTCCCCACAGATCATGCTGAATCAAACAAAGAAAGGGGATATAAAGGATCTGCCGTTCCAACATCTAATGACAGATGAAGTTGAGGAAGAATATAGAAAGATTGGGTTTGTGGACTGGAAAAATGAACAGTTTAGTGGTGGTATCCCTTTAGAAGCTGTTGAGTTCTGGGTTGGAGTGTCAAAACATGGATCTTTTGATCATTTGTCTAAATTCGCCCTCACATGTCTTACAACGCCAATAAGCAACGCTGTGGTAGAAAGAATTTTTTCCTTAGTCTCAGCTATTAAGACAAAACCAAGAAACAGGATGGAGACAAGGCTCCTGGATGCAATCACAAGGATTCGGGCCAGTTTCGTTGTGAACGGGAAGTGCTGCATAGACTTTGTGCCTTCACAAGACATGATTGAACGTCACAGAGAGTGGAAAGGAACACCAGTTCCACAAATAGCACCCACTACATCAATTGAGCCTCAGCAGCATGAAGTCGAAACTGAAGAATTCATCCAAGCATCAATTGTGATGCTGGATGAGTAGGCTTCGTGTAATCTGACAGATTGTGTGTGTACATAATGGTGTATATACGTTCAAGTTTAAAATTTCAAGTTTTAAAATGAATTTTTGAATTCTTCATCGTTTTATGGATTTATTGTAAGGACATGCACTTCAACTAAGAATAAGGTGAGTTAAAATTAATTGCATACAGAATACAATCATATTGTTTACAAATTGGCCTCTATTCAGTCATTTGGCCTCCATTTGGCCTCCTGTGAAATCCTATTTGGCCTCCGGGTTTTATTTTTGGTGGCAACCCTGCTTCACAGACAAATCTGTTCCCATAATGCTTTTAGTTTAGTCTTGATGAATTTATTAATAGGCCTAAATCTAAACTAAATTTATAGTCAATTTCAAGTGCCACATTGAAAGACCTTCATTGTTGTTGGTGTGGTATGAACTGAAGCAAGCTTATCGACTTCTCAATACTGCCTCTCAAGAAATACTGACAAGCTCAACTGATCTGACTGACCAAATGCCTGCAAGTGTGTATAATTGACAAGACAAAGACCAGTCCATCCCCTGATACTGTGGGTTTGTGCTATAAAAAAAATATCTCCAAAGCTGTAATAGTCTCATATATATAATGTCACACTCTTACAGGGTATGTTAAACTTGATTGGGGCCACACGGGCCAGTGAGGTGTGAATTGGGGGAGGGGAAGAACTGGATTTCTTCATACTTACACCACAGGTTTTACCGTCAAAATGTAGGATCGACAGTTGTCGATTCTCGTATGCACTCGGATTGTGCCTTTTGTCTTTCCCCTCACATATCCTGCTTCTTAAATCGACCAAAGAAAATTAGATCTATTAGTTTACTGTGATGTACTAACGTTGAACGATATGGTAACTACATTTTGTACTTCAGTTCAGTCAGTGGGAATTGACATAATGATTTAATACCGAGGTTGATCGTGTCACTCAGTCGCGACTGACATCTAGATATCTAGATCTAATGATATGGATATGTATCATTACTATCAAGGATGACTCGACCACTCGGTCGCAACTGACTCCCCTATCAGAAGTGACCTTTCCTATTTGTGGTAGCTCTAGATCTAGGACTGCAAATAGGCGCTCCGACAAAATTTTAAAAGGGTGAGATCTAAAGATGTCGTTCAGCTAAATTCCATCTAAATCTACTTACTTATCGTTGCTCTGCTTGCTCAGGCTGTCAGCTGTGTACATGTATCTTGTTGACAAAGTGATAGCTGCGCTGTGTGTGCAGTAGCAGCAGTCACTTCTCATCGCATACTTACTCCTCGGGTAGTTTCGCAGTTTTAGATTAGATCTATCTAATTAAATACTAATGACGCAACAAAGTTTGCCTGACTTACAATAGGATTATAGTCCATACAGGAGCACCTTGCTCCTTACTTATGGTTTTGATGAAAGAATTTAGATCATATACATGTATGCAGCAATGTCCTATGTATTTCATAAACATAGGCTTTTCAACAGAACGTACCTATGCAACTTTTCCAGAAATCTTTCCTACAGTTTCTTTTTCTTTCTTCTTGTTGCCCATTTCGAACACACACACACACCCTTGCTGGTTTTTACTTTCTTTTTTCTTTCTTCTTGCAGTTTTCTCTCTCATACCCAACAGTTTTCCTATCCTTTTCTGTCTTTTTTTTTTCTTTGCCTCTTTCTTTCTTATTTGTGTTCATTCTTTCTGCCTGTAATATTGTAAGTTTCTCTCTCATAACTCATAGTATAGCCAACCGCCTTCCTTTCCTTCACTTCCCCCTTTCTTTCTTGTTGCTTTACTTCTTTCTTTTGTTTTTCTTTCCCTCTTTCTTTCTTTCTATCTGATATGGTGGCTGTGGTGTATGTAATTTTCGCTCTAGTTAAGAGTCATACCTAACCATCTTCTCTTCTTCTCTTCCTTTTTTCTTTCTTAATTACAATTTTCTTCTTTTTTCTTTCTTTGCTCCTTCTTTTCTCTTTTTTTTTTTTTCTTCTGTGTCTATCTTCTTTACCCTTTCTCTTTCCATCTTTACAATTACATGTAGGCCTACATCACTACTTTGAACTGAAAATGCCTTTCAAATTCTACCAGAATCCCTGAGGGGGGGGGGGGGGGAGGTGGTTGACGGACATCGGGAGTCATGACCCCGGTGTGGCCAGTGGCCAGGTTCGAGAGGATGTCAGGAAGTTAAAGGTCGAAATATCTGAAGAAAGAACCCACTCTTCCTCTGGAGACCGTCACCTGTCTCGCTCCACCAGAGGAGTTTTCCTACCACCAAATTTCAAAGATAACCTTAATTATTAATTAGATTATACTTAATTATTAATTAGATATACATGTTGGCCACATGTATATATATACATTATATTTATATACCTGATATCTAAGTTTCTAGCCAGCTCTTATTCCATTGATTAAAAACTCTTTGATGTGACCTCAATGCTTGAATTCTCACCTTTGCTTCTTGTTTATGGTTCATACAGTCTGTGGCAGCACTCACCCCAGTTTTAGAGGTTTTACTAACCTTTCTCAGTTTGAAGGATTGAGAGACACATGTGGTCAAAGATTCGCTCAACATTGAATAGTATTTCAGCATTTGTGTGTATGTGTGTGTGTGTTTAATTCATACTGTTCTTTTTTTTTTTTTTTTTGGTTTTTGTTAGTGTAACTAATTTAGAACAGTGAAGAAAACAAAGAGCAATATGTAACTAATTTACTAATTTAATACAGCGAGGGAAACAAAGAGCAGTCTATTTGGAACTAATTTAATACAATAAAAGAAACAAACAACAATATGTAAAACTCGATAGATGTATTATTATGTTTTGGAAAACAAAAAAAAAATCATGCCAAGTATTTCAGATGATTATAGAGTAAGTTCATGGTTTTCTCAAATTATGTTTAATTTTGTTTTCCTGTGATACAGGGCGTCCATATGTTTATTATTTCCAACTGGAAGAGGCTAGGTAGACCCCCATGGGGGTCCACCTAGACACGGAAACTAGGTAGACCCCCATTTGGTCTTTATAGACCAC
Organism: Peronia verruculata; assembly: GCA_038406235.1. Lineage (NCBI taxonomy): Eukaryota > Metazoa > Mollusca > Gastropoda > Systellommatophora > Onchidiidae > Peronia > Peronia verruculata. The sequence goes on along the minus strand of JBCAUA010000021.1, from coordinate 614,608 downwards.
TTGATTATGAGCCCACAGAGTAGACGTGGCAACCAACAGACAGCTGTGTATTTTTATTTTTACACAAAAATCGCCCAAAAATGTGAGACAATGCTAATAAATGCGTAAAATATGTGAAACCAGCAAAGCATTTACAAAACGAATAGATCAAACTTTTTTTTTTTCCTCCTTCGTTAGTTTGGAATGTCCCCTTCCCGTTCAGATCGACTGGAGCTTTTTTTTTTTTTTTTGAACCAGTGTGGAAGCAAATTGTCAGTGGCATTGCAATGCCATTTTTTATTTCTGTTTGATAAGTCTGATCTATTCCGTTCCATGAATAAGGTCACAGTTTTGTCACATGAATAAGGTACATGTACTTGAACATTTATTGCTTAAAAGCACTATTAATTAATGACTCGAAAAAATGGAATGTGAAATTTAAATTTATGGGCCCAAAATTATTTGTTGCATTGTTCAGTTGATAGTTTATGTTCAGTAGCTATTGATGTACTTATCATTCTGCTCTTTTCTAAATAAACTTAGAACTACATATAATTCACTGCACACATACTGAAAACAACAATGTCAATTAAGGATTTATATTCTTTGATTCCTGCACCTTAATTCCATCCATATCAATCATGTAGCTGGATCCCGAGCAAAGTGCCATTTTGATAACAGCCAGATAACATCCTCTTGCTGGATGCAAATTAGCCTAGGTTCTCTTTATGCCTTTCAGTCATTTGCAAAAAACTATCTTGTTACAGGCGCAAGAGACATAAGAGTAAGACAAGTATGTACTGTAAAGAGGGGGAAAAAAAACAAAACGTTTTTCATTGTTATTCGAAAGATGATTAATAAAAATGTTAAATTTCACATGATAGAAATGTTTCAGTGTCACTGTGATATTTTGTTCAAAATTCTTGCTTCATGTGTTTACAATAACGGAGGGAAATTTTATTTTGTTCTTTTTTTAACAATATTTTTTATTTTTCCAACAATATATTTTTGTTTTCATCTCCGATATGTGGTAAAAAGAAGTAATTCAGCTGGCTGATAAAAAAAAAACAAAAAACAAACTCATTGCTACAAGGAGGCTTTGCCAGTGTCAACCAATGATGATCTTTCTCATGATGTATTAACTGCTTCTTGATCTTGTCATGTCATATCCTTAAATTTTTTTTGTTATATGGATTTGTGTTTAGTTTATCTCCTCTGACATCAACACGGAAAACCCTGTAGCACAGCAAGAGCTAAATTCTCAGAGTTTTTGTCAATCAGTGTTGGGCACTGATCTCTACATAGGTGGTGATCTTGTAAATTTGTATTTAATGCACAGGAAATCCTCTGTATGGACCTATCCCTGTAAGACCCAGAGCCGATATTTTGTGTCTTTTTTCAATTATGTTTGGGTGAAGCATTTTGCACTACACCACAAACAAAGAGGCAACCAACCCAATGCCAAGGCCTGATATATTATTACAAGATTGTGTTCAGTCATTTTTTTTTTCCTCCACTTCTGACATCCCTGCCTCCTGTTTTGTTGTTGTTTTTTTTTACTACAAGGGAAAAGATAATGTTTAAGTATGATATCTATAGGGTTGGATGATGGAGAAGCTGTAGCTGACAAAGAATGATGTAGGCCTAAACAGAAGAATAAACCTGATAGAAACAGAAGATGGCACAATATAATGAATAGAAAAACAACAAATATTTCAGTTGTATCAAAGCTCTGGCTTGAATATGTTTTATTCTCAGTCATCATGTACATTATACAATCAAGAGCAGTTCAATAAATGTACAAATATAATTCATCAAAATTCAAATCCATGAAAAATTAATTTTGCATACTTTTAGAATTTGAAAATATGATCAAAGATGGTGCACAATATTCATCTGTTTCCAGAAAAAAGAAAATTACTACGGTAATAATAAACCTATAAATTCTTGTAAATATGAATTGTGTTTAATTTGTGTAAATGATGTCGGAGTAAAAAAATTTTTCTACAGGGGAACCAGGCCCTGAAAATAGATTTTATGAACAAAATATCAAAATTGCGTTTTTGCTATTTAGACATTTTGATCTCATCTGACATGAGAAAAATACTGGTTTGTGCTAGACACATCTACCTTATGCTCCAAAACCGCACCAGCACGGCACCACAAAAAGATTATATGGAAGGATTGTGAAATTTCAATGATGATTTTCTCAAAATGTATGATTTTTTCACCTTTTTCCCCTCAGGCTTTTTTATTTCTGAACCAACTGAGTTTAAATTTGATAATGTGTGTCAGTAATATGCATCCTTTTTCTAAATTATGTTCATGTTTTTTTCTTTGGAAAACTGGATATTTAGCTGAACATTGAGAAACATATGTAATATGTACAGATCCAACAACCAACATAATTTTGTAACATTTTATAAATTTATGACAAACATTCTATAGCATATAACCAAAAAACATAAGCTATTTTTTAATAGAGCTAACTTATCACTGTGCCAAATTCCAAAAGATTAAATTAAATACTCTAGGAGCCTAAGACTTTTGAAAATAGCTCATTTTCAAGACACAAAATCCAAGATGGCAGCATTTTCATGGCAACCAGATGTAAATTTTTTTTTTCTCTGCACCTTTCTTCTAACTTGATCCTGCTGAATCCAAATTTAAAGCTTAAAAAGTTCTGAATCAAACCATTCAAAAAATCATTTTCAGAACCTGCGGCCCCCATTCCCTAACCCCCTCCTCAAGGTCTACAAGCAACTATGGACAAAACTAAATCTAACTGCAATTAAGGAGGATGGAATCAAAACTGTTGCCGAATTTTGGGCATAGGAATGACTCAATTTCATTTTATTTGGCTAAAATTTGTTTTCTGGCTAACAAAGAAAAAGGTGTCAAAACTGGAAATATGATCTAGAATTTAGAATGTTGTACTGTACCAATCTATTTGTTAGAAGACAGTTCACTTGTCTACTGGACATCAGCATCTTACTGTATCATAAGACAAAATAACATAAATACAGCCCTTATAAAAAAAATGTCATTTGTGACGTTGCTAAGCAATGAAAAAAAAAAAAAAGATACAAGCACAGCAAGAAATTATATTTTCACAGAGTTAATAGACAATCTAATGAGAAGCTGCTTTGATACACTACAAGCAGTTGTCATGTCTTTAGTATTTAATGAATAGTTTGTACATATATTATTCATACAAGTGAAATAATTACATGGCATAATGAATTTTAAAGGAGAGTGAAATGGAAATAGGCCGTTTCATGGAAAAAAGATATTTTCTTTTTTTCCTTCCAGTACTGGGTCAATATTTCAATGACTGCATATTTCAGTAGATCGGAAGCTAGTATATAGATCTATCTTTGTTTAAAAATCAGATGACACTTACTCTGCTAGGCCATATAAGTAAGATTACGGTGCAATCTGGCTATATTGACATTGTAGGGATCATTAAAATAACATTGATATCAGAGTAAAAGACAGGAACTACACAAGCAAGGGAAATTGGTGATAGAAAAATATGCAGTTATGTCAGTTAGAAGTTTGTATGTTCTGTATGATCGCCTGGATAATTGTTTCATTCTTTTATTTTTGGGGGGGGAAAGGGAAATGATAACAAAGAAAAGTTTTGGAGGAAATAGATTAGGGTCAGAGTTTTTCTCTTCTTTGTCTCCATTTTTGTGAGCTCTGGGATCACCACTGCCGATATTCTGCTGCTGTGATAGCAATATGTGTATGAGAATATAGCACTGTGCAACCTTGACTACAGCTTCTAGCACAATGATTTTACAATCATGTACATTCTTGCAAATGCAAAGTCTACGTGCATGCTAACCGAGCAGCACCTTGTGGATCCACCCATTGTGACTGTAATAGGGTTGGCTGGCCTAGTAATTAGTTCAGCTGGACACAGTAAGTAATACTGTTTGTAATAAAGCCTGCACGCCCACACAACAATGTGGCATTGGTTTGCCAAGACAAGTGAAATGGACGAAAGATGGTACGTTCTATTCATGTCTTTCAACCTCATGGTGGAGGTTATCTCGAGAAAAATGGGTAGCTTTAATTGATTTTGTTTACCTTTACAGTTAACTTTTGTAGGCAATAGCATGACTATGGATTGCACTGTATTAGATTAAACACTGAACTGAGATATTCTTGAACCTAGTCCAGTCTCTGAATGGAAATTTTATAGGTTATAAATTTCAAAGCCTGCAAGCTGATGTGACAATAATGTCACCTTTACAATTACAATACAATTAACAAAAAGGCATAAGTCCAAAGTTAAAGCAAACATATCACTTTCTATCTATTTCATATTTCCCATGTTGGTACCAATACAATAATATTTTACAACAATAAGAATCAAATTACGAGATATCAGTGATGAGTGCTATATCCGAACACCATTCAGCTGAACTGTATACAAGCTATACAGCTTTGTCAACCAGTTACATCAGTACTATCTACTGGACTAAAGAAACAAAATAATGCCAAATAATTGTATGTTAAGTCAACAAAATATACAAGTACAAGTGGGCATTTCATGGGTGTGAAACTATAAAACAAAATTAGTCACATGCATCTATATATCAACATACACTGTATATATGTGACAAACAGGTACTGGAGATATTTTGTTTTCTTCCTTCTTCAAATTTTCTTAAGTTAAAGGCAGGTAGGTACCTGGTAGGTACAGACTAAAAATGGGGGACTTGCTTCTAAATGAGGTAAATTTACACCATTTTAACTGAGTGGAAAACTACTGGACCTATGAAACTTGTAGAAATTTATCACTGTATGATCCCATCACCCGTTACTTTTAATTATCTTTGACCAATGTTATCTGACATGTTCTGCACTGTCCAATCTCGTACAATAACTATTAACAAAATATTACAGAACTCCTTCTAAACAATTTGCTTTGCAAGCAAAATACCATTTAAAATACATAATTGAGGGAAAAAACTTATGGACACAGCGGTTTAATACGTATAGACAATATAGTCACATATTTCATCCCTTTAAGCACAAGCATTTTGTATAGGTTTACAAGCAAATTATTTGGAAAGCATCACAACCTTGATGTCAGCATAATCTATCTGTAACAAGCTCATTTTTTAAGATTAAATTTAGTATCACGATACAATGCTGCTTCAGCAGCAAAATCATCTGTACAACTTTAATGAATATCTTGTCACACTGTAGTGCCCAAATTCACCATGAGTATCAATGTGTCAGTCACTGATTAAGTACTGTCATCAATACTTTTTTGGTCTTTCAATAGAAACACTTTGATTTATCATGACAACAAAAATCACAAATGCTGGAGATCAGCAATTTTAAGTTTTATATAAACATGACTTCAAAACAATAGGAGTACTACAAAAGCCCTCTGTACATAGATACATGTTTATGTATGTATGTACGTCCCACCCTTGTAAACAGACTACAGCAGAATAACAAACTGGTGTTATTTGGCCTTGTGTGCATTCAAGCAGGATTTTTCTTTTGGTGACAGACTTTTTTCTTTTTAGCCATAAACAGCTGTTTCTGACTGGGACAATTTTTCACATACAGCCAGGATAAAATAATAAGTAGATTCTGCATGCAAATTAAACTGGTTTTCGACATAGAACAAAGCCGTGCTGATGAGAGTCACATGCAGGCACTTTTAAGCAGAAACTTGATTTCAACCTTTCTGAGATTGAATTCAAAGTCCTTCGGCTTACTGCAACTAGAGCAACAAATAATTTTCATTTCCACTGAATCTCACATACGCAAGGGGCAACGAATGGCAATTCACACTTATCTTTTATTTAGTAGTCATGCCTGAGATTATCTACAGAAGGAGAAGATTTTGTTTTGTTCTTACGCAACAGGCTTCTGTCTTCAAAACCCTCTAACCCAGCCAAAAAAAAAAAAAAAAGTCAATGAAAGAAGCTTCATGTGTACCAGCACAGTCTATATTCTTACTAAAACAAAAACAATGAAGTGTATGTTGTTAGAGCACCTATGACTGATGAATGTGAGCAAAGTTACATTACTGACTGATAAACAGGACCCTGTGGTCAGGAATGTTGAAGCTTTGGGCTTACTTTACTTCTTGAGCATATGTTCATCAGTATACTGATGCTAACCTTCAAATCTGAATAAAACTGAACAATGAATGTTTCAGCTCAATTTTTAGCATAATAATCATGAAACAAATCTACAAATTTTGACAAGAAGACAATGGTTGTGTAAAAAGAAAGCAATTCTGGTTCCTGAATAACTTTGCAGAGTAAATCGGACAAATAGTAAATGGGGCTGAGTGGATATAATTCCTGCTAAATACAATTTCTTTATATCAATAAATATTTATAAACCCATGGGCTTGGATACCATGTACCAGATGATCATGCTAATGAAAATAAAAATTAGATCTAATCAAATTTATCCCCCCCCCAAAAAAAAAAAATAAAGCAAACACGACAATTCTCTCTTCTTCTCCATTCAAGTAACATCAAAACAGGTGGGAAATAAAACTTCAGATTCAGTATAAACATAACATTAATAGTCAAACGTGTCCAATTTCTCCAAGAAAAGAGTAAATCCAATGCTGGTCAGAACTGTCTCTGATGTTTAGAAAAGTCCTAGCAAAGTTTTATGTACAGAATAACTGTTAGATATGGATCATTATTTCACCGCTTGTGTTATGACAAGTTTTAACTCATGAGCTGCATGGGACACAGCAATCACTCGGTCAACCATCTCCTGTACCGCTGGGACTGAAGGGTACTGCAAAGCTGCTGTCTTGGTTGCAGTCACAGAAGCTTTCAAGCAGTCACACAGATGATTAGCACAGTGCATAATGCGTAAGCTGACGTTGTTGCTGATAAGGTTTCGATGAATGCTGTCTCCAATATGTACAAGTTTATGGGCTGAAACAATCACAAATTTACTGTGAGATATAAAGACATTGGGCGGTTGATTGCTGCCTACAACCCCAATAAAGGCATCAATTGCATTGCCCAAAAGGGTGGAATGAGTGTTCATTTGCTCAGTGTAGTAGCAGAGGACCTGACGGTCATTTGGATCAAGTGGCTCTAATGGTTCCTGGCTTGACTCTGCACGCTCCGGGGATGGAAGAATAAAAGTAGACTCTTCTGAAGACGAATCATTAACATTAACCGGTGTTTTCAAATCTTGCTCCGATAACTCCATATTTTCTGTGTCTTCAAAGGAGCTAACAGCAGCCTCTTCAGATTTATTGGCTGACACAACAGTGCTTTCAATCTTAGCATTGTCTTTCCCAGTATTTTGCTTACCACCATCAGCTGCACTCTCTTTGACGGGGATCATGTCCATTTCATTTGAATTTTCTGAGCCAGATAATTCAGATTTATTTTCTGAAGTTTTCGACTCTTTATCAGCTTTGTTTGTGCTGTCGGCAGGTAATTTCTTTTTCTCTTGGAGACGAGCATATGAATCTCGAGCATCAAGTTGGACATAGTCATACTCCTGTGCACAATGCCCCAAGACTTCTTTACGCGCTTGGTCAGGATCTTTTTCAGGAGGGAGCTCATCACACTCAACATAATCATCTTTGTGCAATGCAGCTTTGATGTCATAGAGAGACAGCTTTGGTTTATCAGCAAGGACTGGTGCAACAACGGCTGGCGATGATGGTGACGAACGTTTTTCACTTCCTGGTACAGCTGGTAGAGGACGATGTTGCATATTTTTCAATTTTCCTGGTCCGAAGTTTACTCCTTTCCCACCATTGTTGTCTCCAGGTTTAGGGCCAATTGGAGGTTTGGAAGTCATAGACTTCTTACCATCATCAGCACTAGCTTTTCTGAACAGAGCTGAACCATTGCTTTGTATAAAAGATGCAACTTTTTTCACCTCTGGCATCAATTCTTTAGCAACTGAAGCTATCTGTCCCAAGTCATCAAGCTTGTCTTCTTTTGGTTCTGCCAGACATGAAACTTGCCATTTCATTTCTTCCAGCTTTGTAAATGCTTTATTGACAGTTTCTAGAGTGTTCTGCAAAGGTGACACGTGCTTCTGTAATCTGCTTGCAAGCTGGCGATCTGGCAATCTGGTTGCATTTGCTATTGCACCATGTGCAAAATCAACGAAATCATGCAAGGAACCCCTTACAAGTGTACACGAAACTTTGATATCATATAATGTCTTTTCAAGGCTGGCCTTACTTCTCCAATTATCATTCACAAATCCAGTAAGCCTGCTAGTGGCTTTGGAAACCTCTTGCTGTCTTTTAACCAGCAACTCTAAAGCAGAATCCAGATCAAGCAACAGCTCATCCCACACAGGAAGATCTGATAAACGTTGCTCAGCATCTAAACTGGAAGATGAAAGTCTTTGATTTTCATCAGAGGAATCGGACCTCATTGATATGACAGAGTCTCGGGTAACTTGAGGTGGGATGTCATACACACCGGAAGAATCATGCAGGGCAATTGATGAACTGGATCCAGCAAATCCTAGCTTTTTCATGTTGACTTTGGGTGCATTATTTCGTGGGGTGTCATAGAGATCATCCAAGGCATGCTCTAAACTTTTGCTTCGTTTGATATCCTTTGTGGATGGAGACGGTTTACAGTCGAAGGAAGACTGAGAGGCTTTCATGCCCTCTGAATAAGGTGTAAGGGTATTTGAAGTCGATGAAGATGGCCGGGACTTGACTGGGCTGTTGTAGAACCCTAAACCAGAGTCCACTGACAACTGTTTTCGTGATTTCTCAGCCTCTTGGGCTGCTGGTGGCACATCATACATATCTGATGGCAAATCCATGCTTGAGCGAGCAGAGTCTGGAAGACTAGTATTGTTTGAGAGACGAGCACTGCTCACACCAGAAGTGTTGGATAAGAGTGACTCACTCGACGCAGCTGACCGAAGACTAGACTGTGAGGCAGGGTTAGCTTGACTCAAAGCATGACTTCGGGAAGGTGGCGTGTCATACGTTGGGTCCTCCTTGTCCAGCTGTTCAGAAGAAGTCGCTGGTGAGACGGATTCGTAGATTGGCGGTCCTTCCTCTGATAATATTCTCTCCAGTGATGACCTGTTGCTGCCAGGAGGTGTTTCATAGCAGTTTTCACTAGAGTGAGAGCCACTGCGACGTTTGACTACTGTTGTTAGGCTGAGGGAACTCGAGCTATGCTGTTGATTGAGGGATGTGTTGCTGGGAGAATTAGTAGACAACAAATTTGAGTTGGAATCCCTAGATGCTGAGGACCTGTTACTGTGGGGTGGAGTTCTCTCACTGGAAGCCCTCTTACTACTGGGTGGAGTGTCGTAAATCCCGATGGTGTTATCTGCAGACCCTCTTTTGCTACTCGGAGGAGTATCGTACAGATCATCTCCCAAAGAAGCTTTTCGAGAGCCTGCATAACCACGGCCGGAATCATGGGACGCTCTGCGAGAAGGAGGTCCTACATCTAATGATCCTCGGTGAGAAGGAGGAACATCGTAGTCTTGCAGGCTACTCTTAGGCTGATCATACAAATCCATACCACTCTGGAAAGGAGAGAAAGAAAAAAGAAATTTAATGCCAAATTGGAGTAATTTCATTTATTTAGGAAAACAAGAGTTTAGTTATGGTACATCACAAATGTATATTTATAGACATATTACAAATCTACCGATCAGGAAGAGGTAAATTGCATGTTATGGACAAAAGAGCTGGAAGATTAGTGGATTATGCCCATTCAGGACATCTGCGCTACTGCACATGCACACATGCGCACACACAGATGCAACATGACCACTGCCATATAGGACTGTTTAAATCTATCATTAAGTGATGTCAAATTTAGGAGATATCTTCGAAATGACAGATAATGAATAATTGCTTAATAATTACCAAACATTGTCTCATTGACAGAAATTTTCTTTCTTTCTTTCTTTTTTTTTTTTTTTTAAAAAGTAAGTGTCTTGTTAAATAAATGTAAAACAATAACACAAAATCTATTGTCCACTCTCTCAATCTGAGTCACTTTGGTGATGATAACTAGACAGAAAATTGAGATGAGAAACACTGAGGTGTTTATTTTAGTGTGTCATTATTTTTTTCATCACTTAATTACAAATAAATCGACAAATAAATATATTTCATTCAACCTATGGGATGACGAAAAACAAAAAAATATGGAATTTTTATCTAATTATAAAAAGAAACCATATATTCATTATTTGCCACATGTCATGAATTTGAAATAAGCATATTGTAAGTGAAACATTTTAAAGAGCATATCACCAAATTTCACAAACAAATAAAGAGCCTCAACCTGTTTTACAGCATCTGAAGGGAAGCCCACCATTTAACTTGCTTTCTGTCATATTTTATTACCCCACTCTTCAGTCACCCCCTTTAATGACAGATTTTTTCACTTAATTTACAATATGATTCAATTATCTAATATATATATATCTTTTTTTTTTTTTTTATAATGAAGGGCTCTGAAAGCTCGCATGTCCCTAGAGTCATTTATATATTGTATTTGCTGCATTTTACAGAGTTTTGCAAAATGTATTGCATGACTTATGGGATTTTCTCTTACTTAACACACATGTCAAACTTTCCCAATATCTGTTTGAACAAAGTCTAATTCTGTAATGAGGTTACTTCTTTTTCCTATTCTTTCTTCCGCCTGGATTTCGTGCCATAGACTGGAGTAACCTTTCGAGGGATGAAACTCGTGTGTGAGGACCGGGATAGAAGATTGAGGGGGTGGGGGGGGGGGGTTGTGGAAATATTCTATTTTAGTTGGAGCGCGGAAAATGTTATACATGTAGTGTGATAGATTTCCAGCAGCGTGAAAGCGCGCGATGAATAAAGGGGGAGAACTCTGTGCCGACCTAACCAGAGAGGAGTCGTTGCCCCTTCTCTTCCTTGAGCAATTACTCCCCTTCTTTATCGCTCTGGTATCAGCACGTATCGGTTACGGAAACATTACTTACTGCTATAGCCCCACCGCCGGCCTAATCTCTGGCACTTCCTATTATATTTTGTGTTGAAAGAGTGGCATTCTAGGGCGGCTGTTGGAAGGGGGGAGGGGGGAAGGGTGAGAAAGAAAAGTGTGAGACAAACACACACACGCACACACACACACACAGATAGATAGATAGATAGATAGATAGATAGATAGATAGATAGATAGATAGATAGATAGTAGATAGATAGATAGAT